>PITA01009540.1:44319-77077 GCA_004023965.1 Spilogale gracilis | reverse complement strand
CAAGATTCATTCCCCATTCCCCACACCCAGTGCCCCACGCTTTAGGTGTCCCCAGTACCTACCACCAGGCTCTCCCATCCATCTACCTCCCTCCCTCCAAGTCCCTCATTTTGTTTCTGTGTCCAAAGTCTCTGTTGTTTCATTTCCTTCCCTGGATTACCCTAGTTCCCATTTACTTTCCTTCTCCCACTGTCCGCCAGGTTACCCCTCATGCACCGCAAGTAAGTGAAACCATGTGATACTTGACTTTCTCTTCTTGGCTTAGTTCACTCAGCATAATCTCTTCCAGTCCAGTCCATGTTGCTACAAAAGTTGGATATTCATCCTTTCTGATGGAGGCATGGTATTCCATTGTATATATGGACCACATTTTCTTTATCCATTCATCTGTTGATGGGAACCTTGGCTCTTTCCACAGTTTGGCGATGGGTTTTATCAAACATTGTCCTATCAGGACTTTCTTCCTCCCTTAAAGGCAGGGAGGTGAGCATGCAGTCATGTGGTTACGAGACTTCTTTTGTTTGAACTAAGCTAGTTACAATGCAGCTACCATACTACTATGATTGTTTTTCTCATTATCTCTATAATATCTTATCTTAAAAGGGTAGGGTGGAACTTGAGGCTTGACGAAAGCAAGCTAAAAGTAGGAGCAGAGAAAGGTTTAATATAATTGTAGGTAGAAAGAGAAAAGTGTTTTTCAGAACTAATCAGCTGAAAAGGGAAAACAAAGAAAGCAAAGCTGCATGGCATAGATAACTGGGACCCTTCCTAACTCCCTCACTTTGAGGGAAGGTCATGCTGTTCTGTGCCTTGCAGAGGGAACCCAGATGAATAACCGTCCTTCTGGTCTGTGGCAAATTTGTCAAAGGTTGTTAGTGCTTCTTATCTATTTCGACATGTAGAATATGATGCAAAAATGGCTGCACTTCCTGCTGGTGTCCATTCCCATCTCTTCACTTGAGCGTGTTCACATCAGAAGTGGCACATCATCAACCAGGATTAAGTGGCAAGGAGAGATAGCGTCCAAAACGACATTTTGCTTGCTTTGAAGGTATAAGTTTTCTCTTCCTGTTAGAGATCTAACCATTTGTGAAGCATGGTTGACCCTGAATTTTTTTTTTTTTTTTTGGAAATTTTTCACCACAAAACTAATTGGAATTTATTAACTACTTTCTATTGTTCTTGTTTGTACCTCTTGCATAGTGCTTACTGTGTGTGGTAAAGTATGTTTCTTGGTGTGTGTTCAATGTTCGTATGTGCTGCTTGCTTCTCTGGGGAGGGATGTCTTTGACTTCCCAGTAACTGATAGTCTAATTCCACCGCTTTTTTAGGATGATGATGATGATGATGATGATCTTATTATTATAGATTGAGATTTTTTCCAGAAGTTTCAGGAATCTATCTCATATTACTATTGAATATATGATTACATGTTTGTGTGTGTTTAATTTGTTGTTTAGATTTATTTAAGGTAAATTTATGATAATGATAATGATAAACATTTGAAACATACAAAAATATATGAAGGACTATGAAGCTATTGCATAACACACATAGATGACCATTCTTAGTATTTACATAGGTATATAAAATATATAGCAGTATATTTCATATATATGTGTGTATATATATACATATATATATTTAATGAAACATTGATTGCTTTTTATACTGTTTGTAACTGGTATTTGAGTTGTTTTGAAAACACATTACTATTTGAAAACAGTAATGCTATAATATTAACAATTTGTCTTTAAAAATGCAATTTTTGTGATGGTTTATTTTATTGTATAAATACACTTTTGTGAGCTGAATTCTTTCATTCAGTACGGGTGAGGAAAGCACATTCTCTTCTGTCACTCATGAAGGACATTTCTCCTGCTCACCCTCAATGGAGGAGGTACATTGACATGAACATTTTCAGTCTCCAGCTCCCAAAGGTTAATTATTGGGTCCCGTTTTCATTAAGAAGGGTCATGGTGTTAAAGGTTATTATTTCTGGAAGGAATTGATTCTTTTTCATTTTCATCTTGCAGAGCCCACTGGCACACTTTCTGTGAGTTTCCTTGCTCTAAGCACTTTGCCATAAAAACCTGAGACAATATCTTTCTATGGGGGGTAGAAAACGTGGCTATGTCTGCAGTTTCTTGTCTACAGCTCTGGTGTAGGTAAGTCACGGATGGCTTTCCCATGCTGTTCTGAAGATCAGGATTAATTAGAAACTAAATTCTCCAATCTGGTCATTATCTGAGAGCTCTGCATTTAGGGGGAGTTGTAAGAGGTCATCTTTTCAAACATTGTAAAAAAAAGTATTTTGATCTCTGTTAACAAGTGATTATTTGATCTGTGCTATTACTTAGAACCAGAAGGAGAAGGGACTTCCCCTTTCAGCATATTGATCCAAATGAATACCAAAAGACAAACTTGAAACCTAATATCGTAGTTCAAATTATTTTATGGTGATATGATTTATAAACAGCAAAATGCACAGATTTAAGAGTACAGTTGAAGGTAGCCATCTGAAAGCTCCAACCATAATAATCATAAAAATGTCCTTTATGACCACTTCCAAAAAGTCCTGCCCACAAAAGGAAGCTATTATTCTGATTTCTTTTTTTATTACTATTTTATTATTATTATTTATTTATTTGACAGAAACACAGCTAGAGAGGGCACACAAGCAGGGGGAGTGAGAGAGAGAGAAGCAGGCTTCCCACCAAGCAGGGAGCCCAATGTGGGCTGTTTTGTGTCTCTTATTTCACTCAACATATTACTGAGATATAGCCATGTTATTGTACATATCAGGAGTTTATTCCTTTATTCCATTGAATGCGTGAAAATAAATCCATTCTTTTGTTGGTACATATTTGTGTTATTTCTAGTACATTCCTGTGCATGTCTTCAATAGATATATTTTTTGATGGCTCTGGATAAAGACTTAGAACTAGAATTGCCTAGGGGTGCCTGGGTAGGGGGCTCAGTCTGTTCAGTGTCTGTCTTCAACTCAGGTTATGATCCCAGAGTCCTGGGTTCAAGCCCCGCAATCCCAGGATTCTGGAATGGAGCCCCTCATTGGGCTTTCTGCTCAGTGGGGAGTCTGCTTCTCCTTCTCCCTCTGCCTGCTGCTTCCCCTGCTTGTTCTTTCTCTCCCTCTCTCTGTCTTCCTGTCAAATAAATAAATAAAATCTTAAAAAAAGGAACTAGAATTGACAAATCATAGGGTAGTTTTAGTTTTAACTTTCTCAGAATTTGCTACAATGCTTTCCAAAATGATTGTAACATTTACTTTGCAGCCAGCATGAATAAGAGTTCTGGTTGCTCCAAATCCTCATGAGTATTTGTCAGTTGTTTTTATTTAAGTCATTCTTGTGTGTGTAAAGTTGTATTTCATTGATTTTATTGTGGTTTTAATATCCACCTCTATAAAGATTCATTATGTATGGTAGAAAAAATTGAGGGGATTTATATTATTATAACTAGAAGACACTGAGGATGTAGAGCCTCAAGAGGTTAAAAACAAATTGTATGTAAAACACAGGAGAGACCAGAGCTGATGTCATATTAGTGGGAAATCTTTTTAATGGACTAATGACTAGAAAGTAACATATTAGCCACTCTTTGAGAAGATCAATTATAAAGCCAGACATGTGAGTAATTCCTTAAAAACAGATCAATGTTATTTAAAGGGGAACTTGAAGAAAATAGCTTGGAAGTAAACATATTTTATCTGTGTAGGCCCTAGTTTTAAATCCAGTCTTAATGCTATAAAACTGATAGCCTAAAATGAAATTTTATTTTATACATATGATTAAAAAACTCAGCAAAATATTTGATTTTTGAGATGGCTGCAATTTGTTCTCTCTTAGCTTCCTGCTCAGTTGTTTGCAATAAGCCTTCACCAAATACAAATACTTCTGACAGTTTTTAATGTAAGATTCAAAGTGAAGCTTTGTTTCTTTCACAATACACTACCCAGATTGCATTCAATTAAGAAGTGATTATGTAGTAAAAACATTGACACAAGGAGCTCATTTTATAATTTTTCTTCCAAATGAATTTTGAAAACATATGTGAAGATTACAGATGGGGAAAACAAAATTTTGTGTATCTCTGCTTATCCACTGAGTGGTGTGCCTGATTGTGTGTGTGTGTGTGTGTGTGTGTGTGTGTCTCAGGAGGGGTATCTATCCATTAAGCCTTGAGGAAGGAAGGAACCATCACCTATGTAGGTTTATCAAATAAGTAAATATTAATGCATAATTAGCAAGCTGTGGAGTGTCATGGGATACTTAGGTTCTTCATTTGGGAAAGGAAGACTATGAATAAGGAGTTATATGGAACTGGAAGAGTCATGCATTGGGCTTTTGGGGGAGGCGGGGCAGTGTATGATGGTTTTTCCTTTCAGGATCGGGGAGATAAGCAATTTTAGTTGGAAACAAGATACATTAAATGCTAAGAAGACATGACTTTGGAATGAAGAGACTGGAGGGGAAAATAAGAATGGGTTGAGGGCACATATAAACACACTTGAGAAAGTATGGTAGCTAGGGACTAGGCTATTTTGGCTATGTTTTCCTAACATAGAAATGAATATTATATGACTAGTTTTTATTGTTGTGGCTATTACTAGTATGATTTTCTAGCAAAACAGCCAAGAATAAATTTATAAAGAAGAACTCAATGTTTTATTTTATGAAATGTGTGTGTGTATATATGTATGTATACGTATGTTTATTTATACAAAGAATTTTATATATGGAAATGCCTGGGTGGTGCAGTCTGTTAAGTGTCTAACTGTTAGTTTTGACTCAGGTCATGATTTCAGGTGGTGAGAGGGTGCCTTCCATTGGGCTCCACACTCAGCACAGAGTCTGCTTGAGATCCTCCCTTTCCTTCAGCCCCTCCCACTCATGCTCTCTCTCGCTCTCTCAAATAAATAAGTCTTTTAAAAAAGAATTTTATGTATAGAATTGTTAGAAGCTTAGCATAAATATATATATTTTTATATTCTCCCGGATAGTTTCAGACTGAAACTAATATCTAATCTTTGTCTCAGACAGGTCTATATAAATAGTCAGTGGTGACAGAGAAGATAGGTTTGATTCTTTGTGTTTAGCATAGCCCATATTTTCTCATCTTTAGTTACTGTTAATCTGAAATATTGACATATACTGATTTTATTAAAAAGGTAAACACAGGGCACATATTGCTAATTTGTGTCAAAGGAATCAATGAGGTGGCCTAATATAATCATAGATCTTTAAACAATGCTGGGGTTGGGTACGTCGAGACCTTCCACACAGTCAAAAATCTACATATAACCTTTGACTCCCCAAAACTTAACTACTAATAGCATACTTGACCAGAAGCCTCACCAATGACCTAGAGTCAATTAACACATATTTTGTATGCTTTATGAAATATATACTGCATTTTTACAACAAAGTAAGCTGGAAAAAAAGAAAATGTTATTAAGAAGATGATGAGGAAGAGAAAATATATTTATAGTACTGTAATAGAAAGAAATTCACATATCAGTGGACCTGCATAATTCAAACCCATATTGTTCAAGGATCAGCTGTAATTCAAAGGCACAGTGCATTATATAACTTTTTGGATCGCTTAGGCAATTCAACTCTTAGATACCTGGGACTCTTGGCTATGTAAACTCTTGTGAGGTAAGTTACATACTAACTTATTTCAAAACCCTTGAGGCAGAATTAAGTCCTATTTCAGTGCATAGTTGGATATGAGATTATTCCTACTTGTAAACCAGAGTAGGAGCTCCTTAGAACCCTTTTCCCTCTCAAAGTTACAAAGCCCATGTCTAAAATGTCATTCTACTTATAAATTTCAAATTCTTTAAAAGCCTATAGACTTTTACATAAGAGACTTTATTATTGGGTAAATGTAAAAAAAACACATTAAAATGACAAAAATATTACACTGTAGATATATTAGAGCAATAGTAAAATCAAGTACATGTCTATACTGCATGTGAATTTACAAGTATCTCAAAATAAAAAGTTCAATGAAAATTGTGTAATCAAGGAGGTAATAAAATAAAGAATACAAATAAAGAAACAAAATTAAAATTATTGTAAAGATCAAAATAATAAAAGTTGATGTAAAACCATCTTAAGATACCACTGCATAGCCACCAAAATGGCCACATTTTTAAAAAATAAAGATTAATGATACAAAGTTATAAGCAATGATATGGAAACACTGGAACTCTCCTCCAGCAGCATTGGGAATAAAATTCATTACAGATACTTTGTAAGACATTACAGATACTTTGTAAATACTGGCAGTATTTACAAAATGCTGTCCATTTTTGAGCTCAAAATGCTGTCCCTTTCTGGACAGGTTTGAGCTGTCCATTTCTGGACAGGTTTGAGCTCAAGAAAATAAAGTTCATATGTCTACCAAATTGTAGGTGCACGGCAGTTTTAGTCACCATATGCAGAGGGTGGAAACAATACAAAAACCATACAAAAACAATACAAAACAATACAAACAATACAAATCTCCATTAATAAAAGAATAGATAAATGGTGAAAATTTCATACAAGGGATTGCTATGCAGTCATTAAAATATAATAATTATTGATTCATGCAACAAAATAGATGAATTTCATAGAAATTTTTATTATTATCATAGCAAAAGTGTCGTTGCTAAAAAATACATACCTTATTGTCCCATATGTATGAAGTTCAGAGACAGGCAAAATCAATTGATATGATAGCTAGAATAGTGATTTCCTCTTGGAGATATTACTGATGATGAATAAGCTCAAGGGAACATCCTAATGTTCTAGATTAATTATTAGATCTGGCTTAAGTCTGTATACTTAAGATTTGTAAATTTTACAAACTTTATTGTATATGATTTATAGGCCCTTTCTAAAAAGCCCATTTAAAAAAAAAGGGGGATTTTACTTACTTAGTTGAGAGAGAGGGAGAGAGAGAAAGAGAGAGAGAGAGCGTGAGCATGCGCAAGTGCAGGAGAGGGGCAGGAGCGGAGGGAGCAGAGGAGAAGCAGACTCCTCACTGAGGCGGGGAGCCTGACACAGGACTTGATCCTAGGACCCCAGGATCATGACCTGGGCTGAAGGCAGATGCTTAACAGACTGAGTCACACAGGCATCCCTAAAAAGCCCTTTTTAATGAATACATATGTGTGAGCTACCTAGAAATCAAACACTTACAGAAAAAAAATAGACATCATTTCATGTAACCAAAAGTCTTATACTTTTTATTACAGTAATTTTTCTTACCTCAATTGAAATATATTATTAATTGTTTGTTAAAAATTACTTTAAATTGTAGAGAAATAACACTTCCTACATGCAAAAATAATAAATCACAGTCTGGATATAATGTGGGTTAGAAACTCTACATGCTGCCAATTCTTGAGAGCATCATTCTATTAATGCACAATACAGTTAGCATTTTTTTAAATGCTCAGCTCAAGAAGGTAAGCAAGGATATAATATATTTTAGAAATATTTTCATCAAAAAGAAGGACAGCTTGAGGGGTGTGCTTCAGCGTCTCAGAACATTTACTTATTTGCATCCTTTCTATGCTGGGTGAATAAGGTTTCCATAAGGTTATCTGCAGCTCAAAAGGTTTGCTGCTTAGAGAAACATGTTATTACCTTGCTCCCTGGGAGTTCTGACTACCACTCTATGCCATGCGATTACAAAGGAGTCTAAAGTAGCTAGATTTTTACTTTAGTCATTAGGAGGCCTTAGGAGGGCTCCAAGTGATCTTTGTATAATCTTGTTCATTGTATTTGATCCACTCAGCTGGATGGGAATAGAGGGAAATTTTTGAAAAAGAGAAAGGGAGAGAAAAACAAAAAGAGGGAGAGGAAGTCAAGAAGATTTGTAAGTGTCCAATCAACTTCTCCCATCTACAAAAGGACTTCAATGACAGGCATGTGTTCCCTTGACATGGGTTTTTTAAGACATCAGGAGATTCAGAGGCTATAGGTATTCACAGAAACATGCTTTTCTAGTCCTTTCTCATCCCCTTGGTGTGGCGGAAGGAGAAATGTGAAGAATTGCTGACAGGGAAAGGATATAAAGTAAGTGGACTGAAAATCACACAGGGCAAAATGCAGGAAGGAGTCCGAGGTCTGCTGTTCTTCTACGGGAAACCAGGGGGCTGATACCACACACCTGTCACATGCTGTCTCAACAACTGATTTTTGAGCTTCTAGGAATAATACCTGAGTTTGATAGCTCACGTGATCCATGCTACGTAAGGACTTTTGTCCTCTGAATGATGGGTTACCAATTGGAGGCTCTTTGAACTCCACAACTCAGCATTAGAAACAGTGAAGGTTAATTAAAGATTAAAGATGAAAATATCTTTCCCTCAGTTTACCACCACCTACTCTGCGTAGCTACTGCCCAGAGAGTCCACTACCATGGGCCTTGATGAGAACGAAAGCAATGCCACACCAGGCTCCAAGATGAATATGCCCAGTCTAATAATGGCAAGACTACAGAATTACAGAATGTGTGAAGGCACTTTTTCCTTCAGTCATTCTTGATGTAAGTACAGAGACAACATTGCATAAACAAAATATGAATGGCATAGAACAGTCCCCCCTCATATTTTTAAAAAAGATTTTATTTATTTATTTGACAGAGACAAACACATCTAGACCAGGAACACAAGCAGGGGCAGTGAGAGAGGGAGCAGGGGGCTTCCTGCTGAGCTTGACGTGGGGCTTGAACATGGGACTCTGGGATCATGACCTGAGTCAAAGGCAGATGCCCAGTGACTGAGCCACCCAAGTGCCACACCCCCGCCCATAGTTTTTAGGCCTTCATGTGATTGTGAGCTTGCTGGACACATAGCAAGTCAGTGAGTATTGATGTCACCTCATCTCTACATTCTCCATTTCTGATAATTACTGAACTCTTACCATTTTACAGAATTTTTAAAAGTTACAAATGAAGGAAATTGCAGAGATTCCATCAATATCTTTCTCCAATGGTCCAAGGCATGTGCCTGATAGCAGGGTATAGAGTGACTGCAAATCCTGAAAACACAAATCATCTCTTTGTCCTTAACTAGGATGATGTTTTCTTTTTTTTTTTTTCTTTTTTTTTCTTTTTTTTTTTTTTTTTTAGGATGATGTTTTCTTATTCTCTACCTGTACTACGCATTGTCAGACTTCATCTTTACCAATATGTCAGATGTGCAAAGCTCTTTCATTGTGGCTTTAATTTGAAAAATCCCTGATTATTTGGAGATCGAGCATCTTTTTACATATCAATTGGCTACTTGTGAATGCATCTCAATAAATTACCTTTCCAAGTCTTTTGTTAGTTTTTCTATTTTTCTGTTATTGATATGCGGAATATCTTTTCTTTTTTATGTTCTGGATGTGAATTCATTGTCAATTATCCCTATTTTAAATATCTTCTTCTGGGGCGCCTGGGTGGCTCAGTTGGTTAAGCGACTGTTTTCGGCTCAGGTCATGATCCTGGAGACCCGAGATCGAGCCCCACATCGGGCTGCCTGCTCAGCCGGAAGCCTGCTTCTCCCTCTCTCACTCCCCCTGCTTGTGTTCCCTCTCTAGCTGTGTTTCTCTCTGTGAAATAAATAAATAAAATCTTTAAATAAATAAATAAATAAATAAATAAATAAATAAATATCTTCTGTTGTGACTTGTCTTTTCTTGAGTTTTTGTGTGATTTGATTAGCAAGTTTGTTTGATTTGAATAAAAATTAATATATAGTAAAATCTATTCTTTCGTTTTTAGTGTTAAACTGTACTGTTTAAGAAACATTTCTCTACCCAAGGTCTCGATATTCTTCCACATTGTCTTCTAAAATTTTAGTTTCGTTTTGACATTTAAGTCTTCATCCAACTAGAATTAATATTTGCATATGGTACAACTAGGAGGACAAACATTCTATCTATCAATATTTAATTCCAGGCTTTCTTCTTTACTACTGATTTATTATATATCCTTGTGACAAATTTACATTCCTGCTTCCTTTCCAGGATTCATCTTATTTATTCCTGGATCTTTGCTCATCTACATCCATTTTAGATTCTACATGTAAATTTCCAAAAAAAAAAAAAAATCTATTGGGTTTTGCTTTGGATTGAATTAAATGTTTAGATCAAGTTTAGGGTAATTGAAACATTAACCTTTTTTGCTCAATGAACTCAGTCTATCTCGTAACTTATGGTCTCCTCTAATGGCTCTTCATAGTCAAAATAACCTGCTTGTAAATGTCTTTTTTTAAAAAAGATTTTTTATTATTCATTTGAGAGAGAGAGAAAAAAAGAGCATATACGCAGGGGGAGAGGCAGAGGGAGAGGGAGAAGCAGATTCCTCACTGAGCCAACAAGGGGCCTGGTTATCATGACCTGAGCTGAAGGCAGACCCCCAACCTTCTGAACCACCCAGGCATCCCTGCTTGTAAATTTCTTACACATGTTTTAAGATTTATTCCTGGGTTATTTATATGTTTGCAATAATTATAAAGAGAAATCTAAATTACATTTCCCTGTTGCCTTATGGCAGTAGAAGAACCAATATAATTTCAGACAATGACTTTTTTAATCACAAATTTTAGAAAAGATTTCTATCATACTAGGTAGCTCGGATCTAGTCCTGCTCAGTAGAAAATCTGCTTGTCTCTCTTCCTCTACCCCTCCCCTGCTAGTTCTGGCTCTGGCTTGCTCTCTCTCTCTTTCTCAAATAAATTTTAAAAAATTTAGAAAAGAATTTCTTAAAAATTATAATAATTTATGGTAGTGCTTTAGTTAATCATATAACCATATAATATATACATAAAACTTTATCTTTTTCCCAATCTCATTATTTTTATTTATGTTTTTATTGCCTTACTTTCTGATCTGGCTCTTCCAATTCATTGGCAAATAGAAGTGTTGATAGGCAACATTATCTTATTCCCACTTTTTTCAGAAGAAAACCTTTCAGTTAAGTTACAAAGTGTTCATTCTGGGATTTTTGGTGACATACTTTATAAGTTTAAACATTTCTTTTCTTTCTTTTTTTTAAAGATTTTATTTATTTATTTGACAGCTAGAGAGAGAACAGAAGCAGGGGGAGTGAGAGAGGGAGAAGCAGGCCTCCCGCTGATCCTGGAACTCCGGGAACATGACCTGAGATGAGGCAGCTGCTTAACAACTGAGCCACCCAGGTGCCCCTAAACATTTATTTTCTATTTTTAGTTTACTGAGTGGCTTTGCCAAGAGTACCGTTGAATTTTGTCAAATGTCTTATTGATATCTGTTGAGATGATTATAGCACTTTTCTTTTAACGCACAAAATCACTTTAATAGGAATTTTGAGCTTTGACAATAGCTTTGAGCTAAGACAAATAAAGGAATATGGTTATTCTTATAGGTATTTTGGTAAATATCTAGGATACACACTCAGAAGTGAAATTTCTAGATTGTTTAGTGTATCTACATGCTTAGGTACGTCCAACACTAATGATAATATCGAATTTCTTGAGTGGTTAATCAACATGCAATACTTATTATTAGTGAATGAAATCTTGTTGCTACAAATTCTTACCAAAGCTTCGTAATATCAGTCTTCTTAATTTTCACATGTTTTTGGTAGAAATGTAATGGTATCTTCTTCTATTTGTCGTTTTAATTTCCTTGCTTACTAAAAAGCACAGACACATTACATTAGCTTTTCTAAAAAATGTAGGCACATGCCATGCTAATGGATCCAAAAAAAAAAAAAACAACTAAATATCATTAAGACATAAATTCTTCCCTATTCATCTATAAACTCAGTGCATTTCCAAAGCAAATTGATCATTACACCACAGTAAGGGCAATATTGGTCTCCACATATATTACAGAATTAAATGAATACAGTAAAATTAAAAAGGTAATAACAAAAGATATGAATTAGGAAGGATTTAATAAAGGAATTTTATTTTTTTAAGATTTTATTTATTTATTTGACAGAAAGAGAGCACAAGTAGGCAGAGCAGCAGACAGAGGAGAGGGAGAAGCAGGATTCCCACTGAGGAGAGAGCCCAACATGGGGCTAGATCCCAAGACCCTGGGATCATGACCTGAGCCGAAGGCAGACTTCAATTGACTCAGCCACCCAGGTGTCCCTAAAGAAATTTTAATAAAGAGAGTTAAAAGCAGCTTGAAGAAAATAGTTAATGGTTTTGAAAGGATACAAGTAAAGTATTTCCATTCAACAGAGAACAGCAAGTGTAAAGTGAGAAGAAGAGTGGAGAATATTTTACACTGATTACAAATGAGAAATAACTAGTCCTTTTACTTTGCTAGAACTCCTATAAATCAGCAAACAAAAGACAGAAAATACAATAAAAAATGGGAAAACACTATGAAAAGGCACAATTCACAGAAAAAAGAAAGAAGTCAGTTAAAAATTATTGTTAGTTGCTTTTTATAGAGGCTATATGGTTAGGTGCATATATGGTGATGACTGTGGAATATCCTATTTCTATTGTTCCATATACCAAAGTCTGGATTAAGTTTTCCATGTATTATGTTTTCAGACTTAAACTCTTTTTATTTCTAATATTTAAATTACTACCCCTTCCCCTTTAGCTTTCCTTGGTTCATATTTGGTGACATACTATATTTTCTTGTCTCTCCATTTTATCTGTAATTTTTTTCATTCTTCAGATGTTTCATTGTTTTTCTTTGAAAGCTTCATGTTTTTTTGTTTTTTGTTTTTTAAAATATTTTATTTATTTGACAGAGAGAAACACAGCCAGAGAGGGAACACAAGCAGAGGAATTGAGAGAGGGAGAAGCAGGCTTCCCGCCGAGCAGGGAGCCTGATGTGGGACTCGATCTCGGGTCTCCGGGTTCATGACCTGAGCCGAAGGCAGTCGCTTAACCAACTGAGCCACCCAAGCGCCCGAGAGCTTCATGTTTTAAGGACCATGCATGACTTTGACCAGTCTGTGGGATAGAAACCGAAGCTAGGCACTGGTCTGTGTTCTTCTTCATGACTATGTTAAGGAGGACAGCTCATGGGAAGGAATCCCTAGAATGATATCTAGACCAAACTACTCATATCCTTCTCTGATGCCCAGTGTATCCTGCCCCTTAGTACATTGAAAGTACTTCTGCCTCATCTCTGCTTTTTTCTGTAGATGGCCACTGTGTGTTGACACTGCTCAGTTCAGGACATAGGAAGGCCTGGGAAGAGGGAACACTCAGTAGTAGGACTTAACATTTGCTCACATCATTGGCTTTCCAGCCTGGCTGAGCTAGCACAGCTCTGAAGTCAGCTACCTGCCTCTGGCTGGCATTGGCTATCACTGCTACATCCCTACTTTCCATGAGGGTGGAAGAAGGCCAGGGCTCATCCAGGATGATAAGACCCACTTTCCTTCAACATAGGTGACACCTGGTCCTCTTCTACTCTAGGCTGCAATTTCCCTTATATATAAGGATGCTCCTGGCTTCTATCTATCCAAGAGCTTTCAGTGATAAAATCTGGGGTGACTCTCAGAGTATGCTTCTCAATTCTATGGCCTCTCCCCACTTGGGTTTAGGGCACTACCTAGCAATTACGTCTACCTTCTTTCATGTTCTTCATTGTGGTACTTGCCATGTTGTGTCATAATTATGTAACTATGTCTTTGCCACCTGTCATCTGCATCCTATTAGGGGCCAGGCCTTCCTTGGGTTTTTCCTTAGCCTACAGATCAGGGATTGGATACAGAGTGGGCCTCAACCTGTTTCTATAATGAATGAGAAAAACAGAGTTCAGAGAAATGAAGCAACTCATTCAAATTTCTAAGAGGCAAAAGTAGGGCTAGAACACAAGTTTCTTAAATACTAGCTTAGTGCCTTTTATGTTGTATCTTACTTTTTCTTGATTCAGCTCATTTCTATTCAACTTAATACAATTCAATATATTCAGTAACAGCAGGCAATCTGCCAGGTATTGTCAGATGTATAATATGACACTCCCTTGATCCCCTAAGGGAGATGGCAGGATGTTTCAAAGCATGCATTTACACATTAGTAAATTACATATACATTTATAACAACAATCAGATTAGAGATAATAAAAGTAGCCTAAAGAAGTGCACTTATAAATTTTACCTTTAGCTAACATGTATTTTTTAAAAGAACAAACTAAAATGGAACATGCATATCATTTCTGCCTCAAAGCAAGTCATATTGAAATGACTACATACATTATATCAACTTTATGACTACACACTTTGCACTTTTTTTTCATCTCCATTAATTCTTTTAGGTGTGAAATGACTATATTTCTATTATTTTATTTATGAGTAAAAATAGATATATCAAGTTTTAGGGGGAAAAGTCTAAAATTTTGAATATGCATTTTCTTTTGCCTTCTAAAATAAATATTAAGTGTAATTTACATATAATAAAATGCATACCTTTGAAATATACAGTTTGATGAGTTTGACAAGCCAATATACTCATGTAACCACTGTGTTGCTATCAATATCAACCCCCACTGCCCTCCACCCCAGGCAACCACTTATGTGATTTCTGTCACTATAAGCTACTTTTGCTTATTCCATAACTTCATATAAATGCAATTATGCAAGACGGATTCTTCTATCTCTGGCTTCTTTTGCTCAGTGTAATGTTTTTCTGAGATTTCTCAGGGATGTTATATGCAGCAACACTTTATTCCTTTTTACTGTTGAGTACTACACCATGGTAGGACATTCCAATTTGATAATCTACTTACTGGTTGATGGGCATTTCTTTTTTTTTTTCCAATTCAGGATTGTCATGGGTATTTGAAATTGTTCTGGGTATTTGAGTACAAGTCTTTGTATGTACACATCTGATTTCTCTTGAGTAAACAAACACCTAGGAACGGCATGGTTCAGTCATATTGTCAGTCTACATTTGCTTATAAGGTACCACCAAACTGTCTTCCAAAGAGTTGTACCATTTTTACCAGCAATGTATGGTAGTTCTGCTTCTATATCCTTGCCTACGTTTGGTATTCTTGAGACTAATCTCAACTGTTCTAAAAGACAGACCATATTTTTCAGATTGGCTAGATGACTATCAGGAGAGGCCAAAAATGATAGAAGCTTGGTGATAAAGGAGGCTTTCTGATTTATGAACACAATAGCTTCTCACCCAAGTGTGAGTATAGGAGGAGAAACATGACAGAACTGATCAATTGTTCCTAGCATTCCAAAAAAGCAGTTTGCAGATAAAATTTTTTGGTCAGTGTTGCAGCAAGCAAAAAAAAAAAAAGGTCAATGTAGTGAGTTTTTAATACATTTAATTTTGAAGCTAAGTGCTTTATTCTGATATTTTGTTCTTCCTTTTTGGGTATTAAAATTTTATTTTTTTAGGGCACGTTGGTGGCTCAGTTGGTTAAGCTCTCAACTCTTGATTTCAGCTCCTGTCTTGATCTCAGGGTTATAAGTTCAAGCCCCACATTTTATTCCATGCTGTGTGTGATACCTACTTAAAAAAATATATATCTTTTTTTTCTTATAGGGTGATGGATTACATATATATTAGCTTTTATTTCTTTTTGTTCCTCATTTTTTATCAATCCCCTAACAAAACAAGATAAAAGATGGCCTCACTTAATTATGTACATAAGTAAGAAAAAAAATAATTCTCAAATGTTACTCTTTTTTGAAATCCAAATTCTGGGAAAGTTTTACATAGGTATTCTGTGAAGCCTCCATGAAACTGCTTTCTCTACTCAAGCCCAGAATGTACTGATACTTACCAAATTTGAATAATTTAGAGTCATAAAATATTTAAGCTGAAAAGGGGCCTTAGAAATTATCAATTCCAAATAATTTCTTTTTTTTTTTTAGGGGAGAAAACTGAGGTCCAAAACGAAGAAGTATCTACTCAACTTCTTTTGTTAGCTTTGGGAGTGAACCTGATATGGTGGGTGTTTTTTGTTTGTGTTTTATTTTATTCTGTCTTGTTTTTATCTAGTTCTCCATGATTGTTGCTGCCTATTAGAATAATCAGCTATGCATTACTATTTCTCTGTCATCACTATAGTGTTACATGTTTATCCTCCTGAAGAGTGCTAGCATTTTTCAATGGTATTAGAGCATGTGTAGAACAGCAATCCATTCTCTTAGGAAAAATCAGTTGTAAAGGTAAAAATCGCCAAGGTGAGAAGTATCTCTCTCTCTCTCTCTCTTTCTCTCTCTCTTTTTTTTTTTTTTTTTTTTTTTTTTTTTTTTTTTTTTTTTTTTTTTTTTTTTTTTTTTTTTTTTTTTTTTTTTTTTTTTTTTTTTTTTTTTGTCAGTGTCTTTAGATTTCTGTTTTGGAAGACAAATTACAGGAAGAAGATTTTTTGATTAAAACCTCTTCGGTTCTGTCTACACCAAACGCACATGCTTTTGTACAGCTGGATCTACCCCCTTGAAGTTGGTCCTGGTGGTGGCTTTTGTGTCATTTATCCAGTTTTCAAATAAGACATGATGTGGCTAAGAAGAGTTTGTGAATTCCCTCTCTGGGTCATTCCCCTCCAGGATTCTTCATTATTTTTATGGTTTTATACGGTCGTGATGAGGTCCAGTCCCCAGACAATGATGTATAACATTTTTTTTAAAGATTTTATTTATTCATTTGAGAGAGAGAGAGCATGGGCAGGGACAAGAGGCAGAGGGAGAGGAGCTGCAGACTCCCCAACTGAGCAAGCAGCCCGATATGAGGCTTGATCCCAGAACCCAGAGATCATGACCCGAGCTGAAGGCAGACATTTAACCATCTGAGCCATCCAGGTGCTCCCTGGTGTATAACATTTCTGAAGTGGGGAAAAGCTAGTAATATATAAGATAAAACATAAAGAGAAAATGTACACTTACCAGGTCTTGAGGAGCTGAAACATTTATCAGGGCATGTGCACACTTAGTCTCTGTTACTCCTCCTCACCTCTCCTGCTCAAGCAAATCATCCAATGCTTGGAGGCTAAACTGTGATCCCCAGCTTTGTACTCCTCCATCCTGTCCTGTATTAATACAACCAAAATGTTATCATGAATAGTTAATACTTCACAAGCCAACACCGAACTGTGATTAACTTCCCTCAGTCTTTCCTAGCAAGTATTTAAGCTTCTTCCCTCTCCTAAACACACATCCTGGAGATGTTCTTATGTTGAAATATCTAATTAAGACTTGAGCAAATGGCTGTTCTTTCTCACCATCAAAAACACCACTGTCATCAACTGTGTTACATTTAAGCAATATGGAAATGCTATGCAACATGGTATTTAAGCCTCAGACCCCACAGCCCCCTGCCTAGATTTGAGTCCTGGTTTTTGCTACTCAAAATTGTTCAACTTTGGTACACTTACTTGAATTCATTGGGCTTTGGTTTCTACATCTACAGAACAGGGACAATGATATATTTACCATACAGATTTCCAGTGAGAATTAAATTAGGGCTCATTTCTCAGGGATGGAGTACAATATACCAGATAGGAATAACAGAATGTCACTTCCGAGCTCAAGTTGCAAAAGTCTGTGGCTTCCATGTTGCCTACGTATGCCCTCATGGCTCCCTTACTCTGGGAGGAGCCCATTGCCATGTTTGAGGCAGCTCTGTGGAGAGACCCATGCAGTGAATGATTGAGTGGTGCCAACAACTGGGGGAGTGAGTTTAAAAGCTACTCTTCCTTCAAATCCAGTTGGGTCTTCAAAACCCCCTGACTGTGACCTCATGAGAAACCTTTAGCAAAAGGCATGCAACTAAGCCATATCCTGATTCCTGACCCATAGAAATTATGAGATAAGAAATATTTCTTGTTTTACATCATTGAATCCATGGGTAATTTGTAACATTGCAATAAAAACTAATACAGTGTGGGTGCCTGGGTGGCTCAGTGGGTTAAGCCTCTGCCTTTGGCTCAGGTCATGATCTCTGGGTCCTGGGGTGGAGGCCCGCATGGGGCTCTCTACTCAGCAGGGAGCCTGCTTCCTCCTCTCTCTCTGCCCGCCTCTCTGCCTACTTGTGATCTCACTCTCTGTCAAATAAATAATAAATAAAATCTTAAAAAAATAATACAGTGAGTATGCAAACTTTTCTGAGCATTTTTCTCCTCATACTATTTGTTATGACATCAATGATACTTTATCATTTTAATTTTTTGTATGTAGAAAACACATTATCATGTTGTACACCTTTATGTATTGATTTTAACTTTTTCTTAATATCATCACTATTTAAGTACATTAAAATTCTAGGATTTCTTCTTTATTCTTCTCTTGTACCTCCTCTAAGTGGTGGCAAGCCATGGTAAATATAAGGACAGAAAAGCAGTCAAAGTCCTAAACTGGTTCAGTGGCTCTAATCTCAGGTCATTTTGTACAGGCCACCCAGTGAGAGAGCTTCCTCCACTTGCTGTCCCAAAGGTTCTTTCTAAATGATGCTACCAAAGAGAAGGATGGGTGAGTCTATGTGCTTAGGCAAGTGCATAAACCATTAATCACACATAAAAATTTTTATAGATTTTATTTATTTATTTGACAGAGAGAGAGATCACAAGTAGGGAGAGAGGCAGGCAGAGAGAGAGAGGAGGAAGCAGGCTCCCTGCTGAGCGGAGAACCTGACGTGGGCCTCGATCCCAGGACCCTGAGATCATAACCTGAGCCGAAGGCAGAGGCTTTAACCCACTGAGCTACCCAGGAGCCCTACACATAAAATTTTTTAAATATTTGGTACCAGAAGTTTCCACAGGCATACAGAATTAACTTGACACTTTTTTTTTTCCCCATATAACATTTCTCTTATTTGTGGCTTCATCATTACTTGCTGGCCCTGCCCTTCTTAAATTCCTTTCCAGATCTTCCCCCAAGAAAATAAGCAGCTATACCATTTGCATGTCTGCCTCTTATTTTAGCTTACTTTACAGGTACAGAATTTCATCCACTGTTATTACCGTAATTGCGGGTTAATTGGCTGTACAATTAGGAATATAGTGATACAGTGCAAATTTAGCTGACATAGTAACTCTATTTGGCTCCATAGCTACTGTACTTTGCCCATCTCAATTTGGAGTCACAAGGTTGTAGATATACTTGGATTGTGTGTGTGTTTGTGTGTGTGTGTGTGTAGGATTCCATTTTATCCTAAGTGCTACACATATTTGAGCTGTGCTCATAACAAAACCAATGGTTAAATATTTGTGAGTTAAACTCAGTGACTTCTTAGTAATTACCATACACTGAATGTTTTTATCCCTCCACCCAAATTAATATGTCCAAAACTTAGTGCCCTTGGTGATGATATTAGGAAGGGGAACCTTTGAGAGGTGACTAAGTCATGAGGGCAGACCCTCAGTTGTGGGATTAGTGTCCTTAAAACAGAGCCCTGAGAGAGCTCCCTAGCTCCTTTGCCATGTGAGGCTACAGGAAGGACTTGGCCATTTATGTCCTGGGAGGTGTGCCTTCACCAGACGCAGAACCTGACCATGCAGACACCCCTGGTACAGGACCTCCAGCTTCTAGAGCTGTGAGCAGTAAACTTCTGTGTTGATAAGCCAGCCAAGCAGTGGCATTTTATTATAGCTACTCTAATGGACTAAGACAGAGACCAATAGTTACTTACATCAGCTTGATGAAAAAAAATCACCTCTTTCTAGTATGTGTATTCGTAACACAATGCTTCTAAGAAAAAAAAAATTCTCCCATTTCAGTTACAAAGGCAAGAAACTGACAAAGAACATATATTGGAATCTTGACCTCATGGCCTTTTTAACATTTTATGAGACAACCTGAAGCCTTAACGTCTTGAGCATCCTCATTGCTTCTGAATGTTTAGAAGCATCAAAACTCCTTTAGCAAGAGGCTTTCCTATCGCAAGACTTCTGTGGAGAGTACAATAGGTAATGCCTTACATAGAACTTGAATGCCACTATTACAACAATTATGGATGGTTATTACTTTTGATTAAAATTAAATTAAATAGCACTTGAGAAATAAGGAGAGATTTAATTATACTATAAAAACTGTCAGCATTTCCTTTTTAACATCTGTTAGACAAGCATGCCAGTAGCAATGGTCTGGAGTATTTGCCAGCCACCTAGAAAACAAATCGCTATGAATCATCCGAGAGCCAAAGCAATATGATTTCAGTGTGCTTTCCAAATCTGATGACTGGATCCAAGTTAAATACATTTAAGGACTTCCTGATTCTCATTTCTTTCTTCATTTCATAGAAGGGAAGAAGTATTTCCTGTCCCCCCCCCCCACCACCACCATTCATTAGGATGGATTTGACCTGCATGATAAGCCTGTACTGCATCAAAGAGCTGGAAATCTGCAGAGAAGAGAAGCTTGTTTCCCTGAAAGGTGCCAAGCGTGTAATGTTTTGTTGCCCTTGTGTAATGTTTTTATAAAGGTTATTTTTAACTTTGATATTTAAAAGGCAAAATCATTGGAACTCTCAGCTCTGGAAAATGTTTTTGGCCCGAAGTTTTGGATCAATGCTAACTAATTAGCAGACGGGTGGGAGGGGCTCAGGCAGGAGCTGGTGATGCATTTCTGGAAAGTAGACTCTCCTTTCAGTTCTTTTTTCAGTCGTCAATATATGCACCAGTGAACTGGAATGCAACTCTGTAAAAGTTAACAGCCTCCCTGGGCCCCTGTCCCTTCATCTGTAAAAAGAGGATCTGGAGTAGATAAGCATTCCTTGCTTTAAAATGCAATCATTTCCAAGAGTTATTATCTCAAGGTGGTAGAGTTTATGACTCTTGTCTTTTTAATATTTTTTTTTCTTAACTTATGGCCTTTTTCTCTTATTTATTTCCTTTTTGTGAAAAAAAAAAGAAAGAAAAGTTTCCATTTCTGAGTTATATCTCTCCCCTCTATTGTTTTCAAGTGTACCTCTGAGACATCTGAAGTCGGCTTCCTCTGTGCCTCCCCCCCCCCCCCCCCGCATTACTGCAGGGGAGGAACACAGGTATTTGGCAATTACAAATTATGGAAAGATCCCTCCTCTGCCCATGCTCCTGCTTTTGCCCTTGTAGTCCAGTCTGTCTCATTTCCTGGCAGGTGCTTATGCCTTAGAGGTAACTGGTGCTTTCTTGGACTCCAAGACATCCCTATGCCCTCATGGCAGTCATTACGGGGTACAGACTCAGTGACTCCATCATAGATGTATTTGAATCTCATCTCCTGTTTTTTGTTCTCAGGACTTCTGGACTTAATTGCAAAGGTATCTGGGCCCATTTATCTACTAATTTATATAGCACACATTTACTGAGCATCTTCTATTTGTTAAGTGTTGTTCCAAGTCCTGTGTATAAAACAATGAAAATAATGTCATCCAGTTCCTCCTGAAGCCTATGTTCTAATTATGAAGTCATTTGTGACTCCACAGTCATGTTGTCCTATGTGCGTTCCCTTTGATGACAGTTGAGATGAGCTAGAAAGCCATGGACCTTCATAAATTTCTAGAAAAGAAATAGAATACTGATTTGTGGAAAGGTAACTGAGGCTGTCATTTATATGAGTTACTTGAAAGTGTAGAAATAAACCATATTTTTTTTCTAATCCTCTAAATAATATAGTCAGATTGGTGCCACTACATTAGAACAATGTAACATCATGTTACAGGGGAGGAAACAGAAACTGATAAAAACTCTATCACTTGCCCAAAGTTATACAACTTAGAAGTGATACAATCATAAATGGACCTAGCTCTTTTAACTTCAAATCCTTGCTTCTACCTATACACCTTTTTGCAGGTGAAATAAACGGCTAGATGAATCATATGTATCGACAGACGTCAGAAGTTTCTGCCACAAATATTTTCGACATTTATTAACCCTACAGTTACCCACCTGTTTATTATTTGCATTAAGGCATTTCCTCTTATTAAAAATTATAAAACATGGAAGGGGTAATGAATTAAACTATTACCATTTATTAACATTTTGTTAGGGTTTTTCATAAAATTTCCTGCTGTGCATAATAAAAGGGAGTATGGACTTTGGAGTCAAATGGTCTGTGTTCTTTCTCCTTGTCTTAATAACGGATGACAGGGGGCACCTAGGTCGTTCAGCTGGTTAAGCGTCCAACTCTTGGTTTCTGCTCAGGTCATGATCTCAGATTCCTAAGGTCAAGTCCCATGTTGGACTCTGTGCTCAGTGCGGGGCTGCTTCTCTCCTTCTCCATCTTCCTCTGCCTCTCCCCCCGCTCGCTCTCTCACTCTCTCAAATAAAGATATAATCTTTAAAAAAAACAATGGATGACACATAAACACACTTCCTAGGATAAATGTTACTTCGTACAGTTGTTGTGGAAGTGCTCATTGTTAAAACTGTGAAAGGTTTGAGTGTTTGGTTTTGGTCCCCCACCCCCGCTTTTGCAAGCGAGCAAGTTAGCCTGCCGAAGTTTCATGAATGACGGGAGACTCCTCTTTGTCACTCATAGCACAGCAAACAACACAAGCTAGAGTGTGACTGGCACTAGTTCCCTAGGCCTCGGTTCCCTTAGGGCCTGTAAAGAGGGGCAGACTGCTCCTGCACACACAGTGAGTTGTGTTATAGGCGTGGAAACCTGAATTCAAGAAAATAGAGTATTTTATTCTCATAGTAAACACGCCTTCCTTTGCTCCCCGGAGGACACTGTCTCTATTTTCCAAAACTGTTCACTGTGCAAACATCTTTTGAAAAGATAGCCCAGAACAAAGGCAGACAATGCCCCTTCTTGCAAAACAAGTGGAAATGTGAAAGACTCACTGAGAATTTTCTTCCAACTCTCATTAGGAAGTAGTCCCTTCTTCATGGAATGGCATCTCTCAGGTCTCATGGGCTTTTCCTAAGTATCCCATATATTTCTGTTTCAGGGCACTATAAGTCATATGCCCGTATGAGTCTACTTTTTCTCTACTTATACCCCATATTTGTTGTTTTTTCTATCTTCACGTTACTCCTTATTTTGATATTCTAAATTATGTTCTTTGCTCTTTAAAACTTTCAATGTATATATTTCTGTAGGCTACCTGAAATGCCCTTTTGGGGGGAAATCATTTAACTGCTATTTAACATACAATCCTAAAATTTAGTGATGTAAGAGTTCTGTAGGTCAATTAGATCATTTGTCTGTTCCTTCACATGGGCTCATTTTATGCTGCTCCATTGACTTGGAGGGTAGACTGGTCTGGAATGTCCAAGATGGCATCATTCACATGTTGGCTACTTTGTGCTGGTCTTGGTTCCCCTTCATGCGGCCTCTCATCTAGACTCCCAGGAGCTTCAAGTGTCTTCCTTACCTGGTGAATTCAAGACAACATTCCAAAAGGAAAAAAGGCAGAAGCATTTTTACACAATGTGACTTCTGCCACATTCTGTTATCCAAAGCAAGAGACCAGACCAGATTCGAGGGGACAGATAAATAGAGCTCATCTTTTGATGGGAGAGGCTACAAAGAAATTATGGTCACAAATATTCTGTTCCAAGTGAAAAGCTAATGAATACATACTTCTGTGTGAGTTTCAGTAAATCACTACATCTCTTTGGGATTTCATTCCACTGTAAATAAAACCCAATATAAATTTAAATGACATTTACAGTCCTTTTCAGACCTCAGTATCTGGGATAAGATACTTTCTAAAGTGCCATTTTCTAAGACTAATTAGAATGAGGAAAGAGTAGAAAAAGTTTGTGGACATTGCACTACCAAAGGGTGTGTAACTTGCCAGTAGTTAAGGGCATATACCTGCATTATTGTGGTATATAGCAGATGTCCACTGAAAGGGAAGATGGGGGAAAGAGATAAGATAAAGACAAGCTAACTATTCAATAATTTTGTTCATTGTGAGTTATATAAATTCAATTACCTCTAGATTTTTTCTTAACACAAACCGCACAACAAGAAAAATTAGATTCTGTATTTCTCTAGCTCTCCTATCCTTAATGTAAAGAGTTACATTTAAAATAACTACACATTAAGGGTGACTGGGTGGCTCAGTTCATTAAGCATCTGACTCTTGATCTCAGCTGAGGTCTTGATGTCAGGGTCATGAGTTTGAGCCTCACACTGGGCTCCAAACTGGGCATAGCACATATTTAATAATGAAATGAAATGAAATGAAATAAGTTAACTAGACATCCATGTGATGTGAAAACAGACATTTAAAAATGGCTGGAAGTTCTATCAAAACCTTGATGACTACTAAATTTGCTGTTACTAATAGTGTCTGTGTTTCAGGATCTTCACGGGGTACGGACACAAAGGCGGTTAGGATAAATTCAAGTAAAGCCAATTCACTGAAAAATCAACTTGCCTGTTGATTAAAACAGCAAATTACAAATGAATAAGTTGTCAAATTGATTAGGATTTTTTCCTCAAAGTTTAATTATTCATTGCCTCTCAGCCTTTTAGCTGTATAGTCCTTCGTCTAGCTTGGTTTAATGTGCACATCGTATATTTCAGCCAGCATATTTTATATTCAGATAAATTTTCCATTATGCACAAGTACCTGTCTTTACATTTTAAGTGGGTTGTTTTCCCTCCTGCCTCTGCATTTGTCTGCTTCTTGATGATGCACAATGGCTGAAGAAATTGTCCCAGTTTCTCTTTAAGGTATTTGATATGTTTTGTATCTAAGGTCACGTGGGAATTGATCATCTGGCACATTTTTCCGCAAGTTTGCTTTTGGAAAATTGGCTTTTGACAAATTTTGTCATTTTGTAAATAGGTTATTTGACATATTTGTCAATGGATGAGCTGGTCATTTGCTAAGTTTGTTATTTATTGAGTTGGTCACTCTAATAACTGGCTATCATTTACTTGACCTAGAGCCAGAATGTGCAGGAAGGAGCCAGCGTGCCTCAGCCCGCAAGACCTGACTGTGCATATCTTCCACACTCCGGTGGAAGTGACTTGAAATTGGCCATGGGGGGACTGTTTAGACCACAGAAATCTGCAAACACCACAAATAAGTGCTCTTTTCTTTTTGGAGAACCAGCCTACCAAAACACCGTTGCCTCGAGCCCATCAATTCCTAACAGTAAACCAGTTAAAGTTTTAACTTCCTATGAAAACTTTCTAAAAATAGAATATTCGTGTATTCAAACAATTACCAAAGAAGTCACTTTGGTATAAACTCACCAGTAGGTGATAATGATTATAATTTAATAATAAAACACTAGCTATTACCATTTGGCCTCTTCTCTGTATCAAATGCTAGACAGGTCACTTACACATGTTTGTAGTTGCATTCAATCTGGAATATAAGAGGTATTATCATATCCATTTTATGAGTGAGAAAACTGTGGCTCAGCAAGAACCAAAATCGAATTTCATAATTATTTTTCACTTGGCATTATAGCCTCTGGGGCTAAACTTTAGAGGTTCTACCCCTAAGAGACAATGATCTCATATTAGGGTAAGGAGATAAGGGAACTAGAAGTTACATGTCATTATGACTGTATTGATTGAGACTCATAGCACTATGATATAACCTGTAACGATTTATGTGGAGACTAACAGTGTCATACTTCAAAAAACTGTACAGAGAGACTGACTTTTGGATCATTGCTGCCGTCTGTTAGAATGTACCTTGACTTAAGCCATTAGTTTTAATTTTCTAAATATGTGGCACCCACGCCTCCCCCAGGGATATATTTCTGTACCAAGAAGGGACTTCTGAAAATGAAGACTGCCCCAAAAAGCACCTTTAAGACTTAAATGGTACTCATGTATTTTGAGATGTATCTGGTAATGGGACAAATGTTTACCCCTCTCCATTGATCAATAAATACATACCTCAAGCACTTCAGTAAATTACCATTTTCATGCAGAGAAAAATCACCTAAAGTTACCTACATCTTGGGACAAAGTTCACATACAGTGAACTCTGGTGTGGGACCACCAACTGGTGAACAGTAAAAAAGCATGCCTAAAGGAAAGAAGTTCTTAAACCATCACCAGATGACAGTCTGCATAGAGGCATGAAAAGCTAGATCATTCGCTAGGAGCCCAGAAGCTTCCAGTTAGTTTCTAGGGAATGGATTGACAACTGGTTACAATGGAGCAGGCTACCAAACAATTAAGCTTTTAAAGGCAAATTGCTTGAGTCTTCTGTTGGAACTCTGTGATAAACTTGTTTGATATTATTGCTAAGTTTGGTCATATCTATTTCTTCTACAGATTCACATGTTCAGAGAAGAAGGAGTTCTTACTCTTTAAAAATTAAAAAAAAGTCTTGGAAAGAGATCAGTTTTTAAAACCCCTGGTGGTTTTCTAAAGCAGTAAAGAGGTATTTAAGCAACTGATGCTTTTTTTTTTTTTTAATCCATATATAAGATTAACAGTAAGTCATAAGTAAAATATACAGAAGCAGCTGGAGCTATAGCTTGGGGTGTAATAAAAGAGACTTGTAGAAAATATGGTCTCAGAGTCTCATACCTTCATCTCTTTGTTTTGTTTTCTCAAAAGATTAAAGAAAAATAAGAAAGAGTTATCTTTTCTAGAGAAATTAGCAAGTTACTAAAAATGAACATTAGTTGACAGTTTTAGGAAATGATGAATATTAATAATTAGGCAATTATACTTTCTATTTGAATATTTATACTTTAATAGAACAAATTATTTTATTAAGTAATTATCGCCATATTCCTGTTCACTCAAATGCTTGATTGGGAAAACAGAGCCTACCGTTGAAAGTCAAGGCACGTTTTGTGACATCCAAGGCATTGCCATTGTAACACATAAGAAGTGACACGACAGGCTCACAAACTCCAATCCATGAAACTCTAATCATCATCCCTGCAACTCTTAAAGAATTGATTTGATTTAGATAGAATTTTGCATTTATCAAAAACCATATGTATTTTCATGCCTAGCCACTAAATCAAATTCAGAAATTACCATATTAAAGGATAAATAAGAAATGAATGTATACATTGTATGAAATGAGGGTGTTCTTTTATTTATATTTCTAATGCATCTAATTCAAATGTCTTGAATTTAGTAGGAGACTGATATATCCTTATTGGTTGATTTACTTACTTTCCTCCTCATATTGCTAAGTTGTATTTGACTGTTTTAACATTAGAAACTTCTGAATTTATTCCCCATGCAAAGTCAATGAGTTGCATTGAATACAATGACTTTGGGAATGGGGTTTTTCTCAAAGAATAGAAATGATGGGGAAAAACGATTTAAGAAAAAAGGTGAAAAGTTTTGCTAATAAATAAAAAAATAAAATCTTGCACACATCAAAATCATATCTATGTATGCATATGGTGCACAATATATATCAAATAGCAAAAAATAGGAAAATGTGAGACAAAACCTGGGGAAATGATTTGTTGCTAAATCATGTTAAACAGAGTGTTTCAGAATCTTGCTACTCAGAGTATGCCAGGGACCAGCTGTATTAGCAGAACTTGGGAGCTTGTTAAAAATGCAGACACTCAGGCTTCTTCTATAGCAAAGAAAGCTTCATTGTAATAAAGTCCCTAGAGGATTCATTTGCATGTTAAAACTTGAGAAGTAGAACTTCAGAGAGCAGGTCTTTAGACCTCCTGCTACATAGCAGACCTGGTCCTACCTTTCCTCAGGCTTGGGAGTTCAGCCCAGACCTGAATTCTGTGAAATGTTCAGCATCCTTGTAGTAAACCAATTTTTTTCCCTAAAGCTAAGTGAATTTTTTACTTGTAACAAAGTTAACAAATAGAAAATATAATGTTTAAATATAATGTTTACTAATCAAAAATGGTTAATTATGATACATGCTTTTGTTTTGTTTGTTTGTTTTTAAGATTTTATTTATTTATTTGACAGAGAGAAACACAGCTAAAGAGGGAACACAAGCAGGGGGAGTAAGAGAAGGAGAAGCAGGCTTCCCACCAAGCAGGGAGCCCGATGCGGGGCTCAATCCTGGGTCTCCGGAATCATGACTTGAGCCAAAGGCAGTCGCTTAACCAACTGAGCCACCCAGACACCCCAATACATGCTTTTGTTTTATGTTAAATTTACCTTGGGAATTATGTAAATAAACAATATTGAATGGCTTCAGTTGTAGCTTCTGTAGGCAAACCTATCATAGTAACAGAAAGAGCCATGCCTCTGAATTTAAACACTTTTTTGTTTGGATTTGCCAATTAGCTTAGCTACATGCTATTCAAGTTATTTACTCACTTAGTCTTGGTTTCTCCAATAGATAAAGTGGGTTAGTATATGACAAAGACTTAAATAAATACTAAATTAAAAAATATATTTATATACATAAAAAGTCCTTAACACAAATCATGAGACTTATTAGCTATCCATGAATGTTAACTTTCCTTTTCTCTTTCTTTCTTTTTCTCTTTCTTCCTTTTTTTTTTTTTTAAGATTTTTTATTATTTATTTGACAGAGAGAAACACAGCCAGAGAGGGAACACAAGCAGGGGGGAGTGAGAGAGGGAGAAGCAGGCCTCCCGCCGAGCAGGAAGCCCAATGTGGGACTCCGGGATCATGACCTGAGCCGAAGGCAGTCGCCCAACTAACTGAGCCATCCAGGCGCCCCCTCTTTCTTCCCTTTAAAAAATACTGTGTTGGGTAGATGCCCCCTACACTGCCAATGCCCATGGCCAACGTTGACAAGATTTGTGTCTTGCTCTATATTTTCTCTCATTGAAAATCAACACCCACATTCAAGAGTCTACATGCTAGCTCTGTTACCAGATCTTATGACCTTGCACTGGGAAAGGGCTACACTGTTGTTTCAGAAAATGTTCCCTTTTTGTTTCTGCTGCTTTAATTTTGAACGCAGGAACTTAAAAATTAAATAAATAAGATAGAATAAAATAAAATTATATATACGTATATGTATATATAAAATTTGGGTGTATGTGGGTATGTCTTTTTTCTGAGTGAGAAATTTGCATGACTAGTTGGGTTTACCTTGAAGACAAGAAATTTCTATGTGTTAAGACTGTACCTTGTGTCTCCTGTCACATTCTTTTCCTTAATTCTGTGTGTTGCAAATGCAATCACAATAGTGAAATGTGATTTTCATTTGAGCATCCCAAGGCAAAGCCTATAATGACGTTCTCCTTCTGTGCACTCAGATAAACCTTAATGGAATGGGTGACACTTCTCGAGGAAACCTAAGATCCCTTTGTGTCTGTCTCTGTGGATCATCTGGCTCTGGCATGTTAAACAGCCTTTGGTCTGGTGACAGCTGCCTACATAGAATGGTCCAGAAAAACAAAACAAAACAAAAAACAAAAAGAATGTAAACAAACCAAAAAAGGCACTTTACTTGCTTTCAGATTAATCTTATTGGTAGTTTAGATTTTTCTCCATGGCTCAAGCGTTACTGTTAGGACTCTGCCTTCTCTTAGTGCTTCTGTCAGCTTCAGCTAAATGACTCGTAGTTCCGTTTCATGTCCTTAGGATGTTAATGTTTATTTTATTTACATCTTTAATTTGACTTAGTCTTTTCTGCAAATTCCTGATGGATTCTCTTCTCTCGACTCCATAGTGAAGTCTGTGATTAAGGCTGGGTCATTAGCCTGTTCTTTAAAGACTGACAAATGCAGTCCTCCATGTTCCTACTCCACTTCAGAGCCCTAGTGTTAAAAACATCTCCTGACAGATTGTTGTTTGGTTTTGCTTCTGATAAACCGGGTCCCTCAAAATGAGACACAAAAGCTGCCTGGCTGATATTTGAGTAAAAAAGGGCTTTTGCTCCTACTTTCTGAATTTGTTTGTGTTCCCGCTTTGGGTGACTGTTTTTTGTATTATCTATAGGCTGACCTGGCTGACATTCTTTGTCTCCTTCCTATCTGGGTCTTTCAAATTATTTTCACAACATATTGCTTATTCTTAGATCAGAGGCGGGGAGAGAATGGCTTCACTGTAGATGTTTTCTCTGATCAGTTGCTAATGACTGCTTCTTTCATTGTGTTACAGAGCTCCTGAGGCCACAGCAAAGATCTTAGCAGCATTGTTGTGTGTTAGTGTGTTGCCACCGGCAACGTAGGACTCTGTCCAGGTATTTTTCAGTCCTGTTCAATAAAATACTTAAATATTGAAAATTCAAGTTCCAATCATTGTTTTGTTTTCAGAGAAGGAGAGAAAAAGCAACCATTATGTCTTCTCAGGTTAGAACTCGTAGGACGTCAGGAATATTTTTCTATTTCTTTGATGTCTTCCTCTTGCCCACATATGGCTCTGCCTGGAGAAGAAACTTAATGAGCACAGAATGAATGGAGACACTCTTTTCTGAGGCAATAAGTGCGCATCATAAAAAGGAACTATTAATACCTTTTATACTCACAATGCCAATCAGGACTGTTGCAGGCATTCATTCATTGCTATTTGTGTTTTCATAGGGAATGCATTACTCACGGTTCCATCGTGAAATAGCAAATACCCAAAAGGGGCGTTTAGGATATGGCAACTAAATCCAATATGGGCATCCGGGCTATACCCTGTATTTGAGCAAAAGCACTGCTGGAAAGATGTTGCTGGGATAATTGAAAAATGGAATTTTTAATATTAACTATAGATTAATGTTTCCATGCTCAACTTCCTGAATTTAATAACTGTACAGTGGGTATATAAGAGAATATGTTTGTTACAAAAAAGGCACACTACCGTTATGGGGAAATGATTTATAAAAATTAATTTTAGGGCGCCAGGGTGGCTCAGTGGGTTAAAGCCTCTGCTTTTGGCTTGGGTCATGATCTCAGGGTCCTGGGATCAAGGCCCGCATCGGGCTCTCTGCTCAGCAGGGAGCCTGCTTCCTCCTCTCTCTCTGCCTGCTTTTCTGCCTACTTGTGATCTCTCTCTGTGTCAAATAAATAAATAAAATCTTTAAAGAAAAAAAATTAATTTTATAAGTATATATTCCTATATACATATGACGGGGGACTATGACAAGCAATAGTACAAGAAGATAACACTTGTAAATTTGGATCAAGGAAGATAGGACTTCTCCAAATCCGTTTTTAAAATTTTCTACAATTTTGAAATTCCTTCAAAATAAAGGTTTTAAAAAGAGGTGGGAGCCCCATCTCCAAGCCTGAGGGTCCCGTAGGAAGGAGACATCAGTAGCTGTGACATGCAGGATGGCTGCCCCACTGGAATGGTGGCCCTATTCATAGGAAATCTAAGCCAGCTGGGAAGGAGATGAAGGAAAAAATACCAGGGTGTTCCTTTGCCTGACCTCCTGCTTCTTGCTGGTGTCCTCTCTGGACCAACTTAACAGAAATGTAGAAGGCAAAAGGGCTTAGCTGATACGTTGTGGTGAGAACCGCCATTTGGAGCACAGAACTGCTTGGAGTGAGGTGGAGAGTGGAGTTGCAGGACATGAAGAGACTGCCCAGCACTCGGAGTGGACCCTTGGCTTCTCCCATTCTTTATTCCCTCCTGGGGCTGAAGCGGTGGAGTCTGTGTGGAGCTGCCAACTGCTGATGGCATGTGTCCTCACCCACCCTCTTGGCCACAGAATCACTCATGTCATAGTCAATGTGCATAGGCTGGCCCCTGGGGCTGGAGGAGGACTGTCCTTCCCAGGATGGCTTAATCTGGAAGTCAAGTATTAGTAAGCTCACATGCCACATTTTATATTTGGTCTTGGTCTGCTTTCTATCCTCTGATCCATTTTTGCTCTCTTGACTACTTTAGAATTCCTATCTTAATGAAGGGATCTTCCTCACTAGTGGCAACTAGAATTTCTTTGACTCTATTCTCTCCAATGGTGTTTGTCTCTGGAGTTAATTTTGCTCTCCAGAGGCCATTTGGTGAAGTCTGGAGGAACTTTTGTCACCACTTGAAAGTGGGTCTTCCTGGCATATAGTGGGTAAACCCCAAGAATGCTGCTAAACGTCTGAAAAAGCTCAGAACAAAACTTCCCATCAAAGAAGTATCCAGCCCCAAATGTCAACAGTACTGAGGTTGAGAAACCCTCCTCTAGAATTTTAGAAAGAAGAGCTGTTTTAAATGACATTGTCAGAACTCAGCTCTCATACGGTTGTGCGAGGAAGAATAAAAATGAGAATCAGTAACATCTAAGTCTAGAAAAAGTCCCTGCCCATGGAGCTTACATTCTAGCAAAAGCAACTAGAAAACCAAAATTGAACAAATAAATATGTGATAAAATTAGAAAGATCTGTGAACAAAAAAAGAAAAAAAAATATGGAGTATGCCAGGGGAGAGAGTGGCAGGGAAAGGTAGAGGTCTGATACATTATACAGAGAGTCCCTGACTTAAGAATGGTTTGACCTAACAATTTTTTTGATTTTATCATGATGCAAAAGCAGTACACACTTAGTAGAAACTGTACTGGGAATTTTGAATCCGGATCTCCTCCTGGGCTAGCGATATGTGGTGAGATGTTCTCCTGGGATGCTGGACAAGATGGCTCCTATTCAGCCGTGTGATCATCAGGGCAAACAACCAACCAATTCATTTAGGACAATTCTGTTTGTCACTTTTCACTCAGTATTCAATGGTAAATTGCATGAGATAGTGAAAACTTTATTATAAAGTAGACTTTGTATTAGATAATTTTGCCCAACTGCAGCCTAACAGAAATGCTCTGAACACATTTAAGGAAGGTGAGGCTAAGCAATGATGTTAGGTAGATTAGGGGTATTAAATGCATTTTTGCCGCAGACCTGCAGCCTGATCGCTCATATGGGCTCCCTCTGCAAGGCACGGAGCCCATGATCCTCCCTCAAAGTGAGGGAGCTCTGCAAAGTTGCGGTCATCGACACCAGAAGATATTTGTTTCCATTATTCCTTGTCT
>PITA01009540.1:0-44219 GCA_004023965.1 Spilogale gracilis | reverse complement strand
ACATTCAACTACCTTCTGTCCTCATTTAGGAAAAGTGTATTCTGGTGTGCCAGGATGGCCCAGTCGGTTGAACATCTGACTCTCGGTTTCAACTCAGGTCATGATCTCAGGGTCCTGAGATCAAGCCCCACATCGGGCTCTGTGTTCAGCATGGAGTCTGCTTTTCCCTTTCCCCTACTCTTCCCACCACTTGATCACTTGCTCTCTCTCTCAATTAAACAAAAATAAAATCAAGAAAAGAAAAGGAAAGGGAAGGGGAAGGGAAGGGGGCAAAAGGAAAGGAAAGGAAAGGAAAAAGGAAAGGAGAAAGGAAAGGAAAGGAAAGGAAAGGAAAGGAAAGGAAAGGAAAGGAAAGGAAAGGAAAGGAAAGGACAGGACAGGACACAACAGGACAGGACAGGAAAGGAAAGGAAAGGAAAGGAAAGGAAAGGAAAGGAAAGGAAAAAGGAAAGGATGTTCTATATATCTCCTTTAGTGGAAGCTGTACCTTCGGAACTGAAGAATTGACTGACCCAGCTCCTGGTAGTAGAGCCAGAAGACAGTCTCGAGCTAATAAAATCAACTTAGACCCATATCTCATATCAGACAAAAATGTTAATTTCAAATCATTCTTATTATTATTCAAACTAGTAACATTTCCAATCACACACTAGCTTCCAGTCTCTGTGTGGTATCAACATGGTTGTTAGCCAAAGAACAGGCTTTCAGAAATGAGCAGGAATTTTGTTTTTTGTGGATATTTTTAAACATGTAGGACTATTTTATATTCGGGAGCATCATAACTATTTATGAGAGGTGCACAATAAATGGTAGTACCCTTTCTTTCCTTGAGAGCAGCAATTGGCAGACTACGGTCCACAGTCCTGTTCCACCCCACTACCTATCTTTTTAATGAAAGTGTATTTGAGCAAAATAATGCCCATTTATTCTTGTATATTGTCTATAGTTCCTTTTGTGTTTTGATGGCAGTGCTAAGTAGTTGCTACGGAGACCACATGCTCTGCAAAGACATGTATCTGGTCCTTTACAAGAGTTTGCAATTCCTGCTTTCGAGCATTATGGAGGGGTGCTCATTCATTAAGGAATAACAGTCCAAGTCAAGGGGGAATCACTTAAACCAAATAAAAGCAGTTTGCTTTAGAGCCTCTTTTTGACTTTCAACCTAAAAAAGAAAAAAAAAGTGGAAAAAAATTAACAAAGTCTAATCCTACTTGAGGAAAAGGCAGTGAAGAAGGGTAACAGGAATATCTAAACAAAATATACATAGTCCCGAGTAAAGTTTCTCTTTTCCTCCACTCATTACACTGGAGCCTAGAAAAAGAAGGGCACGGGAAATCCTTTTCTCTCTTTTATATTTTTCAATAAAAAATAAAAATATGGAAAATGTTCCCCGAGATAGAGCATAGACCTAAATATGAGAGATTAAAAGACAAAAACCTATGGAACAGAGCATAAAAAAGTATCTCTTAGACTGTAGAGGAGGCAACAATTTCTTTAACATGACGAAAAAAGAATAGGTGTTAAAGAAATACAAATTATTTTGATTAATTTGGTTTCATTAAATTTAAGAATTTCTGCTCATAACATGCCATTAAAAGACTGCAAACACAGGTCACACACTGAGCGTATCTTTATAATGCATACAACTAACCATGCTCTTTTTTCCAGAATATGTGAAAAATTGCTGTCACTCAATTCACAACACAAACACAGAAATGATAAATACATTTCTAATGATGACCTTCACGAGCTAGAACTGGAAGAGACTTCAGGGATTATCTATTTTAGTGTCTTAAAATCATGGGTCTGATTCAGCCCAGGATGTAATACAAGTCCTCGGCACCCAAGCAATCTGTGGCAATGAGCCTCTGGCATATGATCCTTTTCTTACGTGTCAATTCCTTCATTCTTTCACTTGTATCTACTTTCCATTTTGGATTTCTTCATAAGATTTGGTTTGACAAACTTAAAAGAAGACTAAAAATCACAGATTCATTTCAATACCCCGGAGATCATTAGATGCAGATTTAGACATGCTTAAACATTCTTACCTTCCATATGGCAATGTTTCTATAGCTGGTGCTTACTCAACCCTCTTTTGCAGCAAGAATGGAAGGGAACCAACTCAATCAATGTGGGATTGGGGGATGCCTGGGTGGCCCAGTCAATTAAATGTCTGACTTCCATTCAGGTCGTGATATGGGGTCCTGGGATGGAGTTCCCTGCACTTCCCCCTACTCAAAGTCCCTGCTCCCCAGGGCATCTGCTTCTCCTTCTACCTCTGTCTTTCCCCATTTTTTTTTTTTTAAATGTGGGATTATAATGGAATGAGGGTGCTTTAATATAAAAGGATAGTTATCAAAATTATCTCCGAGAGAATGCATTTTATTCATCCAGGGGATGGAAGTAGAAGTAGCAGCATAGGCAAAGAGACATAATATGAATATAAGGGTTTGAGATGTGGAGCCACAGGACGTCAGGAAGCTTGAGCAGTTAGTATAAGGACCAACGGATTGGTGTTGAGAGAGTGTTTATGGGGCTTTAATAGATCCTTTGTACTCACAGGATTTATATTATGCCTCCATCTCTTTGTGAATGATTATAAAATTCCATTAGGTGTATAAATTATTTTATTGAGGCATAGAATGAATTATGTAAAACTCACATAGGAGAACAAGTTATTTAGCACTTGAATAAATCCCCCTGATCAGGAAACAGTACTAATTCTAAGTAAGATTTCTATTTCTCACTTAATACATGATCTCATTTAATTTTGAAGGGAATTATTTTATCGGCCAAGATAATCAGAAAATTGTACATTATAATGCTTGATTTGCAGATTCTTGAAGGTCTTCAGACATATTCACTGGAAATTCTAAAGAGATCCCATAATGGAAACAACATACTAATGCCAAAGATTTTAGCTACAATGAGTTATTAGGAGTATGTATGTGTGTATATGCCAGTGGAGGGGATTAAATGTGCTATAAGATGGACATCTGATGAGAATGCCTTTTCAATTAGCTTGTTTTATAACGATGGCAACCAGGAATAGACACAGCTCACAGACGATTACAAACCCATTAGCTGTAACCATCTAGAGATTATTTTCTTAATAACCATGAGTCTAGATTAACATAGATTGGATCACCAGCTCTTAGAGTTACAATAAATGATTGTCTTACCAATCAATAGCTGAGGTGTTTCTGAAATAGGCATGACAAATCAAAATGTGAGTTTTAACAATATGGCAGCATCGCAGCGTTAAGTTGATTTAAATAAGACAGAATGTCGTAGATCATCTTGTCAAATCCTATAATCACAGTAATGCATCAGATTTGGAAACTTATGAAAACAACCTCATGGTTTTATAGCCGGTCCTTCATAGATAGAAACTGAAATTTTTTTAATTAAGTAAAAAACTGCAAGCACTTACATGGGTATGGCTTGCATTAGGTTAAAAAAAAAATCTTGCCACCTGTATGTGTTTGTCTACATGTTGAATACTCATTTCTACTGATAGACTCTGGCTCAGACACAACATTTAAAGGCATCGCTTTGTGTTGCTTGTCCTTCGGTTTGCTGATTCAGCATATCTGGGAATATTGCTTCGGGAATGCATTATTTCTGGAAATATAGTCGGCATGGTCCAGAATGCTGATTCAGCAAACTGGTGATGAGCTGTGTGGGGAAATGTGAGGATTTATTGCTGCTTTTAAGATGAGGGCCAAATCTTTGGGATGAGGTAAGGTCGATAGTTTGCTTGCTTTTGGTCCATTTGTGCACTGTACTGGACATATAAGGTATGATAGTTGAGATAAATGTAGTTATAAGCTCTAAAAGAAATTACCTGGAAAGCAGGTTTCTTATTTTAACTATTAAATACGTTTCATGTCTTAGCTCTTTGTTGTTTTCAATTTCATGTTTAAATAAATCAGAAATTATATTATACTTCTTGGAAAGGTGCATATTTCATACTTGACAACCATTTACAGTACTAAGTAACCCAAACATACATTTTATGTTTCTGATAAAAGGATAGGAGGTTAATTTTACTAATGCCATATTCCCTCAGCAGAGTTGCAGCTATAATTTTGAAACATTAAACATAGAAAATATCTTAGAGAATATGATTTTGTGTGAATGTAATCTGTGGGAATTAAGGAAAAGAGCAGTGTGTTCAAAAGAGGCTGAGGGGCGCCTGGGTGGCTCAGTTAGTTAAGCGAGTGCCTTCGGCTCAGGTCATGATCCTGGAGACCTGGGATCTAGTCCCACATCGGGCTCCCTGCTCCACGGGAAGCCTGCTTCTCCCTCTCTCACTCCCCCTCCTTGTGTTCCCTCCCTGGCTGTGTTTCTCTCTGTCAAATAAATAAAATCTTTAAAAAAAAAAAAAAGAGAGAGGTTGAAAAAGCGATAAATAGGATTTGGGTTGGAGATTATGCTCTGTCTTTTGCACAGTGTGCAATTAATAAGAATTTTCAAATTTAATTTCAAAAGAGAAAAAAAATCTGGTGTTCGCAAAGTACAACTCACATTATAAAACATTACTTGAGAGCTAGTTAAATTAGGGGCTCCTGGGTGGCTCAGTTGATTAAACTATTGTCTTCAGCTCAGGTCGTGAACCCAGGGTTCTGGGATTGAGTCCTGCATCCTGGCTCCCTGCTTCTCCCTCTCTCTCTGCCTGCCCCTCTGCCTACCTGTGCTCTCTCTGTGTAAAATAAATAAATAAAATCTAAAAAACAAACAAACAAATAAACAAATACAACTCTTTTTTTTTTTTAAGACTTTATTTATTTGACAGATCACACAGGTAGAGAGGCAGGCAGAGAGAGAGGAGGAAGCAGGTTCCCTGCTGAGCCTCAATCCCTGGACCCTGAGATCATGACCTGAGCTAAAAGAAGAGGCTTTAACCCACTGAGCCACCCAGGTGCCCCCAAAACAACTTTTTTTTTTTTTTTTTAAGATTTTATTTATGTATTTGACAGAGAGAAACACAGCCAGAGAGGGAACACAAGCTGGGGGAGTGAGAAAAGGAGAAGCAGTTTTCCCGCTGAGCAGGAAGCCCGATGTGGGACTTGATTCCGGGTCTCCAAGATCATGACCTGAGCGGAAAGCAGTCACTTAACCAACTGAGCCACCCAGGCGCCCCCCCCCCAAAACAACTCTTAAAAAAAAAAAAAAAAACCCTGCCTGAGTGGCTCAGTCATTAAGCTGCTGCCTTCGGCTCAGGTCTTGATCCCGTAGTCCCAGGATTGAGCCCCACATTGGGCACTCTGCTCACTGGGAAGCCTGCTTCTCCCTCACTCACACCCTTGCTTGTGTTCTCTCTCTGGCAGTGTTTCTCTCTGTCAAATAAATAAAATCTTAAAAAAAATAAAAGAAAAAAAAAGCAAGTTAAATTAAATTGAAATTAGCACCATGAAGAAATATAAACATATAACTGATGAATCACTGAACACTACCTCTGAAACTAATAATATCCTGTCTATTAATTAATTGCATTTAAATTTTAAAAAATTAATTTAATTAAAAAAGAAATAGAAACAATCAAAAGATAGATGTTATAGCACAAGGCATGGTAACTCAGGCTACTACCAGATTTAAAACATGTTTAGGAGTCAAATTCAAACACTAGTTTTCCTTGATCAAAAATGAGAATAATTAAAGGTTACAAAAAATCCATAGACACCAGAACACACTGGATAGTCCTGCTTGGAAATTAGAAAACCTGCCAGAGATCTTAGCTGGATGAAATGATGAATCATTAGTAAGAAAAGGTGAGAAGCCAAATAAGATATATTTTCAAGGACTATCTTGTAGAGCATTGTAAATTAACCTTAGTATAAAGAGCCTGGGGACCTATTTTAACTTTTTGAATTGAGAAACTAAGTGGTAAGTGGAAAGTTAGAAAGTTAATTTGAAGATAACATATAAAAATGAATGCTGGAGAATAACTGAGAAATTTAAATGTTAGGCAGGAAGAATATTTAGAATCTAGTGTAGAGATGACCTTCGATGTTTTTGAGAAATGGGAAGAAAGTGAAGGGTAGCAGAATATCCCTCTTTGGCAGAAGCATTATTCGGAGAAACTGCACAGAAGAAACTGAAAACAGGAGTGACCCTTTTGTAAGGGAACTTCACATTTATAAAGGAAATCTCTGTAAGTTTGTCTCCCTCTCTGTAACAGGAAGAAAGAGAAGGATGACTCCGAATCGTAAGAGATTCTCGTCAATGACAAAGGTACGACTTAAATCTGTGTCACAACTTTAACCAATTTACCAAGCTTTTTCTGGTAACCTCCCATAACTGCCACCCCAACCCCATCTTCTTCTTGTCTTTAGCTGAAGGTAGTATTTAAATTACTGGCTTGGGCTATTCCAAGGAGCTGCTCCATTGCCCTTAGTGCCTTCCAAGTACACATGAGGTATATATGTTAATAAACTCCTGTTTATTTTTTTTCTTGTTAATCTGTCTTTTATTATAGGGGATCAAAGCCCAGAACTCAGAAGGACAAAGAGAATATGATGCTTCCTCCCCTATAGAAGTTAAAAAAAAAAAAAAAAGAAGAGTGAGAATCCAATGTAAATAATTGAATTATGTTTCGGGAAAGATTATTCTCATAGTAGCTTTTTTAATCCAAAGCATAATATGATAAATACCTTTATATATCCTCTGTTATCATATACTAACAAAGTGAGAAATTGGGGTGCCTGGGTGGTTCAGTCGTTAAATGTCTGCCTTCAGCTCAGGTCATGATCCTGGAATTTAGCCCTGCATGGGGCTCCCTCCTCAGCGGGAAGCCTGCTTCTTCCTCTCTCACTCCCCCTGCTTATGTTCCCTCTCTAGTTGTGTTTCTTTCCATCAGATAAGTAAATAAAATCCTAAAAAAAGGGGGGGGACATTTTCAGTTGTTTTGGGAGAGCTATAGATATAAACGTCACCTTTTCTTCCTATGACCCAACTACTTAGAGAATCATCTAAACAAGTTTTTGGATTTTTTTTGTTTTGTTGTAATTATTATGTAACTTAGCACCAGACCTATAATCAGGCATATATACTCATCTTAGTCTTTTTTGAAAGAAAGGCCCTAATTTTGACTTTCTAGATGATTTTAGGACCCCCACAGTCTTGGGAATTAACTCCCACACTGATTTTTATCTCCACCTTTCAATTCTCTAGGACTTGGTGTCCTTCTGAATCTTTATCACATAACTCAATGGAAAGGGCCTGTAGGCCCTGTCATTTACCTGTCCCTTCTGTTTAGCATTGGAAGAAGGACCTAACTTCTCTGCAATTCATTTAGAGTTTCCACAAAATATGGACAGGTAATAACATCTCCCCCAAGTTGTGACTAAGCAGACTAATGAGATAACTTCAATCTTATTCAGAGAAAGCACTGTATTTATGGTAATGATTATGCTTAATACTATGTTGATATTGAATTTGCTAATAGCTTTTTTATGTTTCCCTTTTTCTGATAATGTGCTTCTTTCATGAGTATTTTCCATTTCAGTCTGTGTATAGAATGTTTCCCTAAGTTTCCCCAAGTCAGCAACTAATGGGGCCAGCAAAATTGAGCCCTATATCATGAGTAAGATAATTCCTTTAAAATATTTCACCTCTGGGTGCCTGGGTGGCTCAGTGGGTTGAAGCCTCTGACTTCAGCTCAGGTCATGATCTCTGGGTCCTGGGATCTAGGCCTGCATCAGGCTCTCTGCTTAGCAGGGAGCCTGCTTCCTCCTCTCTCTCTGCCTGCCTCTCTGCCTACTTGTGATCTCTCTCTCTGTCAATTAAATAAACAAAATCTTAAAAAAAAAATTCACTTCTGCTATGTATCTTCTATCTATCTATCATCTATCTATCTATCTATCTATCTACCTATCTATCTATCATCTATTATCTATCAGAATAGATATTCAATCATCTATCTATCTTTCTATCATCTAATCATGTTTCTTTTCTAATTACCTGCCAACTCTAGTTACTGTATTTCTAAAGTATATAACATATTTATCCATTGTCAGAGTCCAGTCAAAAGTGTAGTTGAGGAGGATTAGCTGATGTTCATAGTTTAGGAATAGATTTTTTTTTTTCTTCAAGGGTGTCATTTATCATCAAACCAAATGCTATCTTTCTCAAGGGACTGGATGGAATCTATTTGATTCACCAGTCAGGTGAATAAGATATATTACATTCATTATTTTTGAGACATATATATCAAATTATATGCCTTTTAAAGAAAGTTACAATTTTATGGTCATCAAATAAGAGGGAAGTGATTTTAACTGGATGTAAATAGTTGCTCTTCTGTGTTTACTGAATAAGAAAACGAAATAGTAAAACATCTTCAATTTCAATGTGTTCAATTAACTTATATTGCTTTCTATGGTATAGTCAACAACAAAACACTTCATTTTGATTAAAAGGATAGAAATATTTTGACAAATCTTTAATTTGATTCAAAATAACAATCCTCTGTGCCCTAGGCCCAAATAACCAACCTTAACCAGAGAACAAAAGTAACCATAATTATGATCTACTTAGATCACAGAAACTGCTTAACCATTTTCTGGCTTGAAATAATTCTTCTAAAATACACCCTTTCAGCACAATTTTGAGTATTAAATCCAGTTCTGTTTTGGTAGTTTGAAATTGGAACAAATGCTAGCATGCATGCAGGGAAATGTGGTAAAATCCTTTGTTTACAGGAAAACAGATGTAGGAGGTGTCCAAGTTCCCCTGGAATAAGAAGCACTGAGGGAGACCAAAATGGTGCCAGAGGAGAACTCAGTCTCCCCACCCCCCAACAAAGACCCTTATTTGGACAACTATTCACAAGTAAAATCAGCTCTGGGAGACCTCCAGAGTTTACTTAAGAAGTTTTAGCAACACAGTGGAACAACAACTACGAATTTATGAGGATAATTGCTCAAGAAGAGTGGGAAAACAGGTCCATTTCTGCCTGCATCATCTCAAGGAGGTGATAGATTTTACACTGAAAACTAAGACTTTGATGAAAGACATTGAAGATGACACAAACCAATGAAAAGATATTCTATGTTCATGGATCAGAAGAATCAGTATTATGAAAATGTCCATAATACAAAAAACCATGTATAGATTCAGCACAATCCCTATCAAAACTTCAATGGTGTTTTTCACATAGAAAGAAAATCATCATAAATTTTTTATGGGTCCACAAAATTGCCAAACAGCCATGCAATTCTGAGAAAGAACAAAGCTAAAACACATAAAGAATTCATACAACTCAATCGCAAACAGACCAATGCATGAACAAACAAAAATCTGATTTAAAAATGGGAAGAGGAAATGAGTTTTACAAAGAAGACATACAAATGACCAAGAATGGTATGAAAAGGTGCTGGACAACATTAGTCCTCAGGAAAATAGAAATCAAAACCACCATGAGGTATCACCTCATATCTGTTTGGTTATCATCAAAAAGACAAGAAAGAACAAGTGTTGGTGAAGAAGTGGAAAAAAGAGAACCATCATGCACTGTTGGTGGGGATGTAAATTGGTGCAGCCGCTATAGAAAATAGTATGGAGTTTTCTCAAAAATTGAAAATGGAACTGCCATATCATCTAGAAATTCTATGTTTGGGTACATATCCAAAGGAAATGAAAACAGGATCTTGAAGAGATACCAATACTCCCATCTTCATTGCAGTGCTATTCACAATAACCAAGATATGGAAAGAACCTTAGTGTCTGTCTATGGATGAATGGACAAAGAAAATGTGATACACACACACACACACACACACACATACACACACATACACACACCACACATAGATACAATTATTCGGCCAACAAAAAGAATGAGATCGTGCCATTTGTGACAATATAGATGGATCTCGAGGGTATTACACTAGTGAAAGATGTCAGAGAAAGGCAAATACTATGATGTCACTTATACATGAAATCCAAAACATTTTGTGGAAACAAAGAGTGAAGTGCAGAAACAAATGGTTATCAGGAGTAGAGGGGGTGGGTGAATGGGAAGGGGTTGGCTAAAAGGTGTAGAATTCCACTTATAAGGTAAATAAGCTCTGGGGACCTAATGTACACCATGACGATTATAATTAATAATACTGTATTATATAACTGAAAGTGACAGAGAGCATACACTTAAATGCTCTTACTACAGAAAAAGAAATGGTAGTTATGTGATGTGCTGTAGGTGCAAGCTAAAGCCATGGTGGTAATTATTTTTCAACACAGATGTGTGTCAAATCAACGCGTTGTACACCTTAAACGTACACAAAGTAATATGTCAGTCATATCTCAATAAAGCTGGAAAAATTAAAACTCACATTTGGAAATGTTTTTAAAAGTGTTGGCGTGCCTGGGTGGCTCAGTCGTTAAGCGACTGCCTTAGGCTCATGTCACGATCCCAGAGCCCCAGGATCCAGACCCGCATCCGGCTCCCTGCTCAGCGGGAAGCCTGCTGCTCCCTCTCTCACTCCCCCTGCTTGTATTCTCTCTTTATCTGGGTTTCTCTCTGCCAAATAAATAAATAAAACCTTAAAAAATGAATAAATAAATAAAAATAAAAAGTGTTAAGCCTGAGCAGAAGAAAAACACCTATGGAAGTATACTGACCACTTAGTTCTCAGCTTTGTTGTGAGAATGTCTCTGTGTCAGTTCTGATAACTGTGTCAGTTTATTTGATTCAGTGATGCTCCTACACAAAACAAGACAACAAAACAATAAAACGAACACCTTTCTATATATGTCATTAGAGAATTGGGAAAACTGACCTTTTAAGTGCCTTTTAAAAAGTTTGGGCTAAAAAATGGCTATTAAAATACAAATATTTTGAAGAAGAAAATAAATTTTTGTAACATACTTCCACTTTTTTGTAACATACTTCCACTTTTTTGTAACATACTTCCACTTTTTTTATATAAGAAGGCACTGTGATTGGGAAAACACATACATTTGTGAAGTACAGAATCTGAATTCTGGTCCCATTATTAGTGCTAATTAATTATATGGCCCTGGACAAGTCAGCTGTCCTCAGTGAGTGTTGTTTTCTTTACATTAAAAATATAGGGCGCCTGGGTTGCTCAGTGGGTTAAGCCTCTGCCTTCGGCTCAGGTCATCATAATCTCAGGGTGGGCTCTCTGCTCAGAAGGGAGCCAGGTTCCTCCTCTCTCTCTGCCTGCTTCTCTGCCTACTTGTGATCTCTCTGTCAAATAAATAAATAAAATCTTTAAAATATATATATATAAAGTTTGCAATAAATATAATTGTTAAAAAATGATTGGATAATATTAACAATGAGAATGCAAAGCACCACAATCATCACCTTCCCATATAAATATTCAAACACCTATATACCTCCCAGGAATGGTTACACTTATCCTTAATGATTCTTGAATTTTTATTATAATTGGATAGCATTTTCGTATGTATTAGCCCATTTTATTCAAATGTAGCTCCAGGGAGACTGGCAAAAATAATGTCACATTTGCATATTATCTTTGAATTTATGTAGTGCCAATTCATGATTTCATTATAGTCTTATTACTGCCCAGTAAAATAGACAGGGGACATATATGAGGATACGGAGGGTCAAATAGTTTAATTGAATGATATGGCTATACTTTCTAACATGAAACAAAACCAAAGACAAAGAATCCTTTGTCAGAGTCAAGTGCTCTTTCTTCTTGGCATGCTACTAGATATTGAAAGATAAAATAATCTACTGGAGGTTTTACTACTTCTCAGATATGAGTGGGATTCATGTGTCCTGCCTCCTAGCCAAGGAACCTTCTTAAATTCTAATACAATCTGATTTCTCTGTCATTTAATCACATGACCTGAAGCAAATTATAGTATCTTTTAAAGTCTTACATTTTAATCATATAGAATAGGAAGACTGACAGCAGTCTTGCAGGGTTCTTCAAAAAAAATAGTGTTGGTGTGAGGAAGAGAACCTATCATAGGGTCTGACATAGAGGCACTGTCCTATAACAAATACTATCTAATTATTAGACTGGCTATTTTGTATTACTTTCATGGATGTTGAGACAGTAGAATCACTGGCATTCTGCTCCTTGAGCACATTCTATCAATACCGTTCCTTGATCACCTACTCAGATAAATGTGGTCACTTGTAGACACGTATCCATAAACTGAGACCCAGTTATTTGTGTCCTACCTTGGGGGCAAGTTCCCAAGGATTTCCTGTGAAAAATAACCTCTGTTGGAGAATCAGAGATGTTACCAGTGCTCTCTGATGCAATCTAGTCACTGCCATGATCCAGCGTGCTCTGCTGTGTGCCCTGAACATGTATTACCTGCAGACTTCCTAATGTGAGCAGGCCTGCTCTTCCATTCCAGCCTGTGGGGGAAAAGACCATGGAGTCAGACAGACACAGGATCAAAGGGTAGTTCTGCATGCAACAACTATGTAATCCTGGGTAAATCACTTAATTTACCTATTTCTCAGACTCTTTTTCTTTCAAGTAAGTCATGGAATAATCCCTTCTTTAAAAGGTATGTTAGGATGAAATTCAGTGAGACAAAGTGTGTAGAACTCCTGTCACATCATGAGCATGAGGGACATGTTTATTTCATGAGCTTTCTTCTGTCTTTGATCATTGGGTGATTTCTTTTTTGTTTTTGTTTTTTTTTTTCTGGGTCTCTGCAGACTTCTATGTGCCCCTCAATCTAATAACTATGTTGTCCTTAGGTTACAAAGCCCTGCCATGATACTTCTGATCTTTACGGTTATGTACAAGAGCATTTATAGCATTGAGGGATTACTAAATATCAGACATGGTAATAATTTCATAACATGCATCCAGTTTTTAAACATGCATCATAACCACTTATGTGTGCACTATCTTTATTGTATGCTGTATACATGTATTTTATGAAGAAATGAAAACTTAGAAAGTTAAATTAAATGGTTAATTTTACAGAGTAAGTAAATGGCAGAGCCTGGATTCCACTGTATCACAGTAAAAATATCTGTGCATCTAAACTACCAAACTAAGTGATTTTTCTCTAGTAAATAAGAGTTTTCTACTGCACTCCTCAAATTCTGGAACTTGCACAGAGACCCTTTTGATACGTAAGGTCCTATACTCAGGACATTACTTTGCTTTAACATAATAGTTAGGGGACACAATCCTAAAGATGCAGCCCACAGGGCTCCCTCAACTTGAAAAGAGAAACATGCAAGGTGAACTTGACATGGTCAAATACCATATGAAAATGATCAATGAAGATGGTGATGAAAGAAAGATGAAATAGAAGGAAGATGTCTAATAGTTCTTACCTGGAACACATCACATTACATACTTTGAGAAGTCTTAGCTATTTCAAAACATTGATAGAACAGCATTAGTTGGAAACACAGAGACATTCTCACAACAAATGTGTTATGATGGTTTTGTTAGTCGAGACTCCTAAATTGCTTGATTTCATGCATTTGTCATAGGCACTGGGGATGTTTCTTCTTCTGATATGCAAACATCTAATCGTTCTCTAACATCCAATACAACAATAATTTATTGTCTTTCTGTCATTGTGCAGTTTAATTCCAAAGTAAAGCAACAATGAAGCATCATTCCAGTTCCCTGCAATTTGAAGAAGCAAAGCAGTTGTGTTTTACTACAAGGAAAGCAAAATGAAGCAGCAGTTTGGATACTGAAAGTTAATAGAGAGAAAAAAGTGTGTGTAGAGGGTATGCAGGGGTAGATTGGACGTTGTTAGAAACTAGGTAACTGATTTTCCTTTGCAAACTGTTTACATTTGGTCTGTTCAATATACTACATAATAAGATTATTCTGAAATTCTAGAGTTAAATATCAGGACTAAACTATACAGTAGTCAGTGATGTATTAATTAAGACCCTGAATAAAGCTACATAATATGTATATTGCTTTTTTTAAAGAAGATTTTATTTATTAGAGAGAGAGAGCACAGAAACAGGGGGAGGAATGGAGGGAAAGGGAGGAGCAGGCTCCCCACTGAGCAGGGAGCCCTACCTGGGGATGCATCCCAGAACCCCGGGATCATGACTTAACTCACTGAGCCACCCAGGCACCCTGTATATTGCTTTCGATTTCACAAACTACTTCTTTATTTTCTTCATCTGTATAACCTTGCTAGCTGGTCCGAATAGTCTCAGAAAATGTTTCTTGAATAAATATAAGAAATTTCCACAAATTATTCTACTCATTTTTATAATAACCCTGTGAGGTGGATATTATTACCATTTCCTGGATTGTCAGACGAGTGAAGAGGTCTAATTGAGAGGAGTTTTCGGTTACCCAGTGGCGATGAGAGCTTGAATATACTACGTTCTCCAACTTCAAAAGCCAGATTTTGTCTACTGTGCTTTGTAGCTTCTTTCTGGAGAGAATATGACCTGATCTGTAAAATGTCAGACTTCATAACCAAAATCTATGTAAAAGCAGTCTTATTTTTGCATTCTAGAATTTCAGATTGAAATAGAATTTACAGACACATTTATCTTGTTTTATATTGACTATTTACAATATTGAGCTTCTTTTTGTTCTTTGACTTTATTTCTTCCTATTCGTTTTCAGACAAAGCCTTGGGAATCCCTAAGGGAACAAGGTTTGCTAAGAACAGGATGGGCTATCCTTTGCAGTTATGATCTGGATAAGTAGACTTATCTCTGGAAACTCACTTAGGAGGAAAGGATTAAGTTAAGTATTTACACCTAATCTTTCTTTGTGATGCTCGACCAAAAGAAAATATTAAAGTTGGTACATGTTATTTTAATGTATGCAAAAATCTTTGAAACAACATTCAGTAGGCTCCCCATTATAATTCAGGTGCAGTAAATCCACTCTGTTTCATCGAAGTGATATTTTCTGATCCAAGAAATTACTGCAAGTTGCAAACATCATACAGTAAGTTTTTAATAAATACAGGACATTTGTTGAAGGATGCAGGTTCCATGAAAGTAATCAAATTGTGTGGCTTAGGAAACTACCAACATGGAAAGACAGGGTCTCTAGTTGCACTAATGCAAGATGCTTGAGGAAATTAAGTGGAAGAAAATAATTTCTGTGAATATATCTTCAATTAGGATGTTGGAATTTTTGGTCAGAGTAAAAAGTAGTCAGTGAAAATAGTCATTGTGTCTCCATACCACCCTTGAATTTCTACTTACTCAAAATTTCTCTTATCAGGGTTTTCTGTATCATACTTTCTTACATAAATAAGAACAAGCTAAGAGCCCAATTATTGTTCTTCTTTTATTTAGATTGATCTTACACAAAGTGTTCTGCAGTGGAAGCATAGATTACTTCTTTCTTTCTTTCTTTCTTTCTTTCTTTCTTTCTTTCTTTCTTTCTTTCTTTCTTTCTTTCTTTTTTATTCTAACATATGCTGGAATCCATTCCACAGGACGCTGGGAGAGTTGTTGCACAGTCTTTGCTTACATATAACTTGGTAGAAGATATCATTAGGATAAGAAGTGGTTCAGAGTAAGTTTTGCTTTTACTGAATATGCTGTGTCTGAAATATCTGCCCATTTGTCTTGAAGAACTTCCGGACATGCCACTGAAAAATATGCTGTTTTGGCATATTTATTATTTTGAATTGAAGGCTTTTAATAAATAGCAAATTCGAGGGAGGCTTTCTCCGAACCCTCTTTATTTGCGTAGAGATAGCTCCTCCAAAGTAAAGTCAATTGTCATCAATTCCCTTTCCTGGAAGTCTCATCAACTACAGAAGATTAACTCTTACCACAGGATGGGAGACTAGAAATCAACATCACACCCAGAAAAACTTCGCCACAAACTGCCTGTCTCCCATTTGGTTTTCTAAAGGCACATTCATCTTCCAGAAGCCATTCATTCTCCTCTAAATTGCTTACATTCCCACTCCCCTTTGCTTATGAACTCCACATATAAGCTCCCATATAAGCTCTCACTGCTTTTTCAGGTTATCACTTTTTTTCCCTGTGATACAATCATGCACATAATATTAAAAATTAATAAATTTATATAACTTTTCTACTCTTTGTCTGTTTTTAGTTCATTTCTTAGACCCAACTATTGAACCCAGGAAGGTAGATGAATTTTTTTTTTCCCTTCCCTGCAATACTAGTTTCATTCTCCTAAACACAGAAATATTTTGTATTTTTCTCTCATGGGATGACCAAATAAGGAAAAAACGCACAGACAAAACGTACAGACAAAATGACTAATATGTGTAAAAGCACTTGGAATATCACTTAGAACATAGTAAATACCTAATAAAAGTTAGCTATTATTATGACTAATTGCCTGTTGGGGCAAGGTACAAGATATTCTTAACCACAGATTCTTTCAGTGTTAAGTAAAAATTCATTTATTATTAATTCCAGAAAGAACTTGGAGCCTAGTATGGATGAGCCCTTATGTAGGGAGTTGGATGATTCTAACAGGTATTTCACATTGATTTTAGAAGGCTTGTGTAAGGTAATGAATATTAGATGCTTATTAGTACTTACCTACTCATCAGTAAGTATGCAGTAGATGTTAGCTGGCGATTAGAAATGGTAGTGTGTGATGGTGGTCAGGGAAAAAATAAGTAATTTCTGGGATGTGAATTCTAGAGAAAGAATTAACAAAAATTCCAAGGTAGAGATTGAGGGGGGAAAAATCCAAGAAAGGGCAAAGGACAACTGTGGAACTATGAAGAACATGCAAGAAATGACTGGTTCCCAAGTGAAGGGTGAACATGTCATACTGAACTTCCCAGCTTTGAGTAGCAACTGAGGGCAGAAATCCAGAATAAAACTAAGGAGGAGATGGAGATGTTAGGAAATGAGCATTCCTAAAGGGTAAGAGCAAAAGTGGAACAGAATGTAGTTGAAGGCATCCAAGTACCAAGGCAAAACAAACAAAAACCGAATGATGTGAAAGATCTCATCAAAATAATGTAGTGCATGTTGGTGAGGGTTGAGTTCCCGACATTCAAAGAATGAAAGGGCTGATGACAAATTCTGGAGACTCTCCCAGGGGATCAGAATTCCTGGATTTAGAAGTCAGAAGGAGGGCCTATCTTGGAAACTCCAGAAACAAAGGCAAACACCAAGTAGCTTGTGTAATAGCAAGGCTTGAATGCTGCCTTTTTACATTCCTGATGACCAAAGGCAGAAACAAGGAACGAAGACTTACAAATGGGAGGTAATTATTGCTACTTCTGGTGTCCAAAAAACGTAGGGAAAGGAATTAGGAAGACCAATACAGAGTCAAGGACTGGGTTCACGGTGAGGCAGGAGAAAGGAAGTGTTAATTCAACACCACCTGTGAGATTGACTCAGGCTTTAATCTTGGGGACATCTCATCTTGGTCTTGGTGTACTCACCAACCCCATTAACCCTAGAACTCATTAAGGCATCTGTCTCCTCTGCAGTGCTTAAGGCAAAGGACACTTGGACTTGGATGCATGAGCAAGATGTAGGGTGGGAGGAGGGGGTGGGTGTCTCTAGCTTCTCATACATGTGTTGAATGTAGGAATGAACCAAGCAGAGAGAATGGGGAAGTGCTCTTAGAAATAACCCCTTGTCTAATGACAAGAGTCCAGGATTTGGAAACAAACAACTATGGTGTTTATCTGAGTTCTGGCAGAAGTACTTATTTAAACTTTTTTTCTTTTTTTCTCATTAGAGGGTTATATTGAATTAGATGTTACTTAGTCTATAAATACATGCTGTCATATACATGTGAAGTCCTAAAATCTGTCATCCAGACAAAAAGTCTCTTAATAGCTTATACCTCAGATGATTTTAACTACAAAACTTTTTTAAATGCAAAAGAAGAACATAAGTGACTTTCCCACCACAGGAGCCCAATTATAATCTCTTTATAAGATTAGCATCTAGGGACAGATGAAACATCTGTGATAAAGATTCACTGTGCAATATTTATTAGCCTCCAAAAGGTGGTGATAGATAGTCATGGACTCACTTAGAAAATGTCAAATCCTGTCTATCTCAGAAAACTTTTAGAAAATTGTCTATTATTTTATCTTAATAGTAACCATTCAATATACTCATCAAAAGAAAGTTGGCTATCTCACACACACACACATCTCAAAAAGAAAATAAAGTTTAAAATATTTTTAAATATTTAAGTTTAAAATATTTTTAAATATTAAAGAAACTCCATTTCTTTTTAACTTTTATACAATGCAAAATTGAGGTACAAGACCTAGAGGCCTGGTTAATCAAGTCTCATGTCCCAGAAGAATCTCTCTCTCACCTTCATTTTCTGAATGCTGGTCAGTCTCAACTCCACTAACGTAGGGTGGGAGACTGAGGCTTCTCTAATCTCAGTGTCTCTCACGTGCCCAAGAGTCCATGGGCAACTTTTTCGGCACCGTTAACTGATACCTCCAGCAGACCCCTCAGCTGTGTGTTAGGCAATTTACCTTTTAGTGGAAGGAATACAGATGTATCAGAATAATTAACAAACACTTCTGTTCTCCTTGATTTTTTTTTCTTTCTCTTTGATTTTTAAATTTCTGTTTTCCCTCTCACTTTGGGCATTTCGAGGTTCCTAGGGCCATGATCAACCTATGACTTCAGCCCCGGGGAACATAGCCATGGGTACCAGGCAGATGGTCAGCCTCACACAAGGAAATGCAGAAAAGAATGCCCTTGACCTCTGTGTGGTCCAACCTGGCATATCAGAATGGTAGAGTTCCAGGTATTCAGAGCTAAACACCAGAAAAACTTTATTTATTGTGGTGTGCTATGAGAAATATTCATTCCTCTGAAACCTGCAGCAAAGAAATTGGGGATATACAGGACTATTGAAAATATTGTTTTCACCAAAGAAGGACATCTTTGGAAATAAAACAGTCAATATTTTGTGCTCTTAAATTTATTTTTGTTTCCTCTGAGACACAAATGGAAATCTTCCCCTGCTTGATTCTGCAATCACTGCTTGAGACTTTTTACAAAAGGTAACTAATGTGACATTACTTTGTTTTCAAGTTTTAGCTCATAAAGAAATGGCCTACTTGATTCCAGAGGTTGAGATAAGGGGCGCCTGGGTGGCTCAGTTGGTTAAACAACTGCCTTCGGCTCAGGTCATGATCCCAGAGACCTGGGATCGGGTCTCACATCGGGCTCCCTGCTCGGGGGGAAGCCTGCTTCTCCCTCTCTCACTCCCCCTGCTTGTGTTCCCTCTCTGGCTGTGTTTCTCTCTGTCAAATAAATAAAATCTTTTTTTTTTTTTAAAGAGAAATCCCTTTAAAAATGTAATTTTAACTTCATTTGATCATAAAAGGGAACACTGTTGCCATTGGAGTCAGAAAATAAAGCAGTGAGATTAAAAACTTTTATTTTTGTTTATTTCAAGGAAAAGAATAAGGGCAGTGAAGTTCCCCTCTGTGATTTGGCTTCATACGGACTCATCCCATGCTGGGTTTCTGACAGTTTGACAGATTCTGTATCTCACTTGAAATCTGAGCCTGCAGAAAACCTTTTGATAGCATGGTTACATTCCTTCTCTGGGGAACATCATTCCTTTCAGGCAGCTCCTGCTGGTGACCTAATAGCAGTGTTTCTGTATCATAGGTATTTCTGCAGGGTGACCGAGTTATAGTAGCACGTGGGTGAATTCTACAGATGGCTCCAGAGGGCACTAGGACACCATGCATTCTGGAATCATAAGCAGAGCTGGGGGACATTCAAAAGCAAGAGAACTACATCCTGAAGGCAGATCACAGTAGAGGCCATGACCCTCCTGACTCAATCAATAGTATCACGCAAACCAAGCATACTATGTATGCCCCAATGCCTGGTTAGCTGATACCTACACATTTTCTGGAATGATCTAGACAATGAAATGTGTGAAAGATGGTTTTGACTGATAATCCCATATAGGAGTAGAATGAAAAAGAAAATACCCAGAGGCGATCCCTTTTGCCAGCTCTGATCACATCTTACTCAAATAAATGATTTAATTATTTCCAAAATAAACTAATTTTTTTTTGGACAGGATGTTTGTTTCATCACTCTGCAGCAGTTCTGGTGCACAATAGACATCCACGAGATTGTTATTTTAGTAATCAGGAAACAGAAAATAGAACATAAAATATTCAAGATGAGAAACAAAGAATTTACAAGATGGGAATATAAGTTATTGTTTGATAGAAGGTATGAAGATAAATAGTTCACTATGGGGGGAAAAAACTTGAGTTGTACACTTTCCTCATGTGAAACTGGATTTTAGTTAAATGAAAGAATTAGAATAAATACTCTGATTAAAACATAACCAGAAAGAAGGGTGAATATTTTATTTTGGGGACAGAAAAACTTCAAGGATATTCTATGCATCGAAGTATTAACAGAAACCACAATGAAAAAATAATCAATTTGCACAAAAATAAAAATTGTAATAACAATTAATAAAAGATAAAATAGAAAAATTATACAATATATATGTAAGATAAAGGTTAACAGTCTTCATTTATAAGGAACCTTTGTAAATTAGGTAAAGCAAATAGGTCAGTGGAAAAAAAGACAAAGGGGACATACTGGTTTTTTTAAAAAGATTTTATTCATTTATTTGAGAGAGAGACAGAGACAGAAACAGAGCATGAGCAAGGGGGAAGGAGACAGAGAGAGAGAGAGAGAGAAGCAGGTTTCCCCACTGAGCAGGGAATCCAATGTGGGGCTCAGTCCCAGGACCCTGAGATCATGACCTCAGGCAAAGGTGGATGCATCCCCAACTGAGCCACCCAGGCATCCCCAAAGGGACGTAATTTTTACAACAAATATAAATGATCATTGATCATGTTTCTAAAAATGTAATCTCTGTACTAATCAAATAAATGCAATTTAAAATAAAAATGTAAATAAATAAATAAATTAATTAATTTAAAAAAAAGTATCATCACCTATTAAACCAGAAAAAAAATAGTTGAAACATAAACTATCCAGTGGCACTAAGAGCACAGTGAAATAGTCTATTTAATATGTAGCTGGTGGGAATAAACCTTTCTCAAAGGCATTTTCCTGTTTTTTCAATTAAGAATTAAATTGTCCATAGCGAAAGCTGAAGTAGTAGTAACATAAGCAATTGGGATGTTTTATTTTCTCACATAATGAGGAAACTGGAGATAGAAAGTCCAGGGATTGTATGTTCTATAAAAACACATCGTCATTCTCTCTCTCTTTTGCCTGTGTGCATATCCAGCCATTCCTAGGTTCTGTTTCCCAGCAGGATTGCTAAAACCGCAATCCTGTGACAATATTCTAGTGTCACATTCTAATGTTAAAGGGAACAATGCCAACAGGGTCAGCCTTCTTTTAAAAGAACTTTTGCGAATGTCCAATCACATAGGTCTTACTGCCAGAGCTATGTCAACATGACATTTTGCCGCAAGGGCATGTGGCTGGCCACATATTAGCAAGAATGTTTTATAAGAGGGGAAAAAACTAGGGGCTTCTGGGTGGTTTAGTTGGTTGAGCGTCTGCCGGTCATGATCCCAGCATCCTGAGATGGGGCCCACATGGGCTCCCTGTTCAGCAAGGAGTCCAGCTCTCCCCCTCCCCCACCCCTTCCCCTGCTCAAGCTCTCTCTCTGTGTCACACTCTCTCTCAAATAAATAAATAAAATATTAAAAAGATTTTTTCAAATGAGAGAATCAAATTAGGTAGACAATAATTTGTAGTCTCAAAGTTGTAGTCTCAAAAGTTCATATATATATATATATACACAAACCATCGATATTTCAACATCATTTATCAGAATTAATTTTAAAGAACTCCCAGATATATATATATATATATATATATATATATATATATATATATATATATATATATATATATATATTTTATAGTTTTTATCTTATGTCTCAGGGAGTCTGGGTGGCTCAGTCAATTAAGCATCTGCCTTCAGCCCAGGTCATGATCCCAGGGTCCTGGGATTGAACCCCACATCAGTCTCCCTGCTCAGTGGGGATCCTGCTTCTCCTTTTCCCTCTGCTTGTTGCTTCCCCTGCTTGTGCTTTCTCTCTTTCTCTGTCAAGTAAATAAATAAAATCTTTAAAAAAAGTTTTTATTGATATGTCTAAAAAATAGTTAACTAGAAACAATGTAATTTTTCAATAATGGTGGAATGGTTAATTTAATCATACTATTCTCATATTATTCACATACTAAAGTAAGGCTTACAAGTATTTCAGCAAATAAAGCTCACAAATTGTATAATATAGTGGGGAAATAAAACTCTTAAATCTCTCTCTCTGTAGATATTTATACACACATTAAATGCCATATATAAAGTGTTAACAGTGCTTATTACTGATCTGTGAGATTGTGGCAGTTTTTATTTACTTTTTTTCTTATGTTTTCTGAATTTTGTAAAAATGGTTGCATTATTTTGGTGTTCAAAATAAATATATTTGGTAAATGATAAATATAGTCAAAATGGAAAATAGTCAATGTTTGTTCATTGAGAATTTTCAGACAAGGTGAGAATATAAATTGGCCATTTTTTGTGGAGGAATGTTTGAGAACATTTACCTGTGTCCTTAAATGTCCTCCCTCTTGTTCTGAGAAACTATTATTCTGTTCCCTAGTTACACAGCGTCCTCTAGTGGCAGCATCCGTTTTGCCCTCTCAGACGAATGGGGCTTGCTTAGCCTTGCAACTTTTAAGTATCAAATAGGCTGTGTACGACTTGTTTTCCTATTGTAAAACAATTAAAATTAATGTGGTGTGAAGTAGATGTGTTTTAATTATTTGAGATAGAAAAAATACAATTTGTTGAAAAATCTATGAATTACAAAAACATACTTCACAGTGAAATTGTACTTTATCAATTACAGCGTCCATTTGAAAATGGTAAATATATTTGGCAAAGTCGTTAGCTGGGGAGATTATATCGAAATGCTTAGGTGAATTTTTTAATAACAATAACTAATGTAGGAGTGATAATAGTAATTATCAAGAGACATTTCAATTGTATTTAAATATGAAGAAATAATCAGACTAAATAATACATATGGAATATACCTTATAAGACTTTTTCAAACTACATTTAGATTTTTTATACTTTTTTTGCAAAAATATAACTATAAAACCATTAAAACTTAAAGAGCATGTCTTGCTTGTAAAAAGAATATGTTTTGGTCTGGAAGACAGTATGAGACTCAGTAATGATACTAACAAAGATGTCACGTGATTTTAACATTCTTGGGTTGTTTCTGGAATAAACTTCTTCAATTGACAATTATTGAGATTCTACAGGAAAAAATATAATAAGAATAAAATAAAATGTATCAAGTCCATTTGCTTACAAGAATTATGGGCATAACGTCCACATATCTTTTCTTTCTCTGGCAGAGATTTAACCAGGGTACATGAATGAGATGTTTGTTAATACAAATTAGCTGTCACGTTCTGCCTATTACCATCCTTAATTTAAAAAAATAGTGTTCAAGAGTCAATACCCTATAAATGTTACTAGAATGTATTAGTTTTCCAGCTGATAGACAATGCTTCCTAAACCTATGGAAATTAGATTGCTATCACTAACTCTAGGGATGCTGAGGTCTGTGGCACGTAGTTACAAACCATACCCAGGACCTCCCTACTTCTTTTAAATATTCAATTATCACTCTCAAGTATGACCTCAGGGCCTGTTATAATCCAACAAATTTAGTAATCCAACAAATGAATCTGGGTTCAGTGGTTATTAGGAATAGGAACCTAAAGGTTCTGGATTCTAGTAAGAACATGATAGTAGCCAGAGAACAGATCTCCTTTCTCCTTCAAAACTCTGAAACAGGAAAAAAATGAGAGCCCTAGAACTTGCACCTTCATTGATACCAGAGGGGAGAGAGATTGAGAAGTCCCAGAAACCCAATTATGTATGAATCAGGGGAAATCCCCCCAAACCAGTAGCAGGGAAACCACAATACAGTGGCTTCATCGTGGGCTGGCAGATACAGTGGTGACAATCCAGATGTGATGAGGGGTCTGGAGAAAACAGGACTTAAAGATATCAGAGAGGGAGAAAAACCGGAAGAGACTCTTAACCTTAGGAAACAAACTGAGGGTTGCTGGAGGGGACGAGAGTGGGGCATGGGGTAACTGGGTGATGGACATTAGAGAGGGCATGTGTTATGATGAGCCCTAAGTATTATATAAGACAAATGAATCCCAGACCCATACCCCTGAAACAAATAATACATTACATGATCATTGATTGAATTCAAATTTTAAAAAAATACTAAAAACAAAGAATACAGCAAACACATTAATCAGGAGGGGTCCTATCCTGGATGAGCAATACCTTGGGCATATCTAAGCAGAAATGGGGAAAAGTAGAAGGAAAAGGAGGAGAAAAGCTTATGAAAAATATTTTTGATAGTGTCACAGCTCAAAGAAATGTCCATCCCACTGTACCAATAGCAAAGGCAGCCCTTAAGGAGAGACACTAGACTCTAAAGGACATTTTGGGGACATTGGGGAAATCTGCTTTCAGACCTTAGTACAATATATGGAAACGTGGAGATCATTCACTGAAGAAAGCATGTTATGAAACAGCAAGTATAGTGTAATTTCATTTTGGTAAAAAGAAATATGTACACATATATAAGCATAAAAAGGGTCTGAGAGAGTATAACAAAAGAAAAAAAGTGAGTCTGCTTATGGAAATATGGTGTTTTCTTATTTTTTAATGGTCTGTGTTCTCAAAGTTTATGCAAAGCAGAACTTTTAAAAATAAAATCATTTTGTTAAATACAAAATATTCTCATTCCTGTATGATGTACTTACTTATTAAGAGACTGTTTCAATTATCCAAAGTGATGACTAATGCTATAGAAAGCTATATAAAGATTATTTTGAGAGGATTTTGAGAGCAGGCATTTAGATGTATATGAAATCACAGTTCACAGGTAATAATAAAAATAAAAGCAAACAAAAAATAGAAAAAAAAACCCACAATATACCAGTTGGCTGGCTCCAACTATAGTTTTCTTTATAGATCCTTAAAGCATGAAGGAAGGGCTCCTGGGACATTTTTGCTAAAGAAGCCATCAAGGTTTGTGTGCATGCTTTTCTTATGCTTTGAAGACTAAGTTGCAAGAAAGGTAAATCCTGACACCCTCAGAATGGTGACAAATCATGGAATTGAATTGAGACATTTTACCAGTTCCTCCTCAATCTCATTAGCACTTTATGTTGGTTTTTACAACTCTACATCTAGACAGCTTTCTGTTAGTGGGAAGGAAATATCTGAACTTTCTGATTGCCAAAACAATAGAAAAGATGACTTTTCCTCTTTGGACTGTTTGTGTCCATCTGCTTGTGTTATTGTAGTCCTTTATTTGTATTAATTTGTTTTTGAAAAGCTTGTTAAACATGTACCTGGAATAGGCAAGTTGATAGCAACACAAAGTTTTATCGTTTTTGCCTTTAGAAAGAATATAAATGTCAGTCCGGAAGGTTGCATTTTCCAAACTTATGTATGAATGTCCCATAAATAATAAATTTATCTTAATAGTTCCCTCAGACCTCTATCTTGGAAAGGGAGATATTTTTTTTAAAGCTTTTTTAAAAAATATTTTATTTATTTATTTGACAGAGAGAAACACAGCCAGAGAGGGAACACAAGCAGGGGGAGTGAGAGAGGGAGAAGCAGGCTTCCCGCCGAGGGGGGAGCCGGATGTGGGGCTCAATCCCAGGACTCCGGGATCATGACCTGAGCCGAAGGCAGTTGCTTAACCAACTGGGCCACCAAGGTGCCCTGGAAAGGGAGATATTTTTCAACTTTCTACTGTTCCAGAAGCATAGATCCTAAACTTCTCTTTTTGGAGAAAAATGCTCTCAAGAGCATTTTCATGGTTCAGTTATGATGCCTGAAAATCAGCAGACAGTATCTTCCAAGTAAAGTGCTTGCTATCAAGTTTGAGACATCTACAACAAAGGCAAAGGGTTCTATTTTTATTTAGACAAGTTTTTAGTGGAAAGAATCCTGATGATTTGTACCGATAATGAAATATATATGTGATATGTAACCATTCATATATATTTCTATTTTTGCATTTGTAAAATCACTGTAACTTGTACAATTTAAATTTAAACTTAAAAATCTTAATTGTGCACATCCTATTATCTTTTTTCCAGGATATGATATGAGACATAGCCAAATATTTGCATACAGTAATGTTTACCACAGCATTTTGACTGTAAATTTAAAACCGAGATCTTCATTGAGCATTTCTTATGATATTGAAAATAAGAAACAAATCCAATATCCACTGCACAGGGAGTAGTTAAATAAATCTCAGTACTTCTGTAAAAAGAAAATATCACTACTGAAGATAATGAGAGATATATATCAGTGTTTCTCAATAAGGGGTGGTTTTTGTCCCCAGAGGCCATTGGTAATGGATGGGGATATTATTGGTAGTTGCAGCTGGGGAATGGAGATCCTACTGCTGGTGTCTTGTGGGTAGAGCCCAGAGATGCCTTCAGATATCCTGAGGTACACAGGACAGCCTCTAGCAACAAAGAATGATCGCACCCCAATGGCCAGTAGTATCAGGGCTGAAAAACTGGATCTACGTATACTGACAGAGAAAATGTGCACCTTACATATTTAGTTAAATGAAAGCAAAGAGCAAACTGGTACATTTTATAAGATTCCATATTAGAAGTTACAGAATCACGATAAACCTATAATCTCTGTGATGATAAAATTGAGACATTGTAAGCACTTGCAAAGTATTTTATAGGTAAGATGTTATTAGCTGTTCATAACAATCCTATGAGATGTGTATCATTTTGCTAGTTGACCGCCACACTCAGAGGGCAGGGAGAGAGAGAAGGCTGAAGCAGACCACGCCAGACTGGCATGTGGCAGTTGAATAAGCTATTTGGGAGGATGCCTGGGTGGCTCAGTTGGTTAAATGTCTGCCGTTGGCCTGGGTCATGATCCCAGGGTCCTGGGATTGAGTCCTGCTGATCAGGGAGCCTGCCTCTACCAAATAAAAAAGTGAAATGTTAAAAAAAAAATAAGCAAGGGCATTTTCATATGAGGATTCAGTGATGTACACCATCCAGTTGCTCTCTCCAGGCTGTGTCCTTGAAATGAGTGCTAGTGTGGCACTAGGAGGTAGGGCATACATCCAAGAACAAGAAGGGGGTGAGGGGCCTCGATGGTCCAGATCCAGCTGGCAGGTCAACCAGTGGTCTTGTCCTCTCCACGACCTCCCCAAACTCTATATTTCCTAATTAACTTCACATAAGGAAACGATTTTAAGACTGGTCTAAGGGCACTAAGTGATGAACTGGGCTTATATCTGAACGGGGTGAAGAATTGAAGAATTCACAGCAAATGGTTAAAAAGTGTTATCTTAGAAGGAAGTATTAAAGGAATTATTCAGTTTTTAGAAATTTGATTTTTTAATTTCTTATTTTTTATTATCACATGAGCATATTTAAAAAATAAGGTAATATCAAATGGCACCTAATGGAAAAAAGGGATCATTTTTCTCGCTCTTCATTCCTCCCATCTCTATGCCCCACCCCTACGAGCAACCATTTTTAAGTCCTGTGGTTACTTGTATTGCATTTATTTCCATATTCCCAAATAATAAGATCATAGCTTTATCTATGGGCTCTCTACTGTAGAATAATAAGATTGAGCTCCATGCACCCCTCCACAAATAATAAATACCCATCTCTTGGCCTTCCACTATTGCTATATTACAGCTTTCATTAAATCAATATTACTGTCTTTATCATACCACTCTATTAATGTTACAGCTGAAATTTACTTTGATTAACTTTGTCTTTTTCCTCAAGTTAATAATTAAGTAATTATATTGTTGGCAGCCTTTTCTTTTTAATTATCACTAATTTATCTCCAGGCTCTCAATTAGAATGTTCATCCTAATATCACTGAGTACATTAGGTAAATTATCGACACCATGTCTCTGTTTTCCTTTAAATCTTCAATCCTTAGGTTCTCTCTTCTCCTCTGGTGGTTACTGCTTGTTCTGTATGCCAGATAAAGAACATTTATTTCAGCATTTTGATTCCCTTCCATCTGGAAATTTCCTTCTCTTTTTGCTTTTGCTAACACCCACCCCCATTTCTTAGACTTCATGACTTCCTCTTCACTTTACTCCCTCATTCCAATGATTAGCATTTCCTCTCTCTCTCTTTCTCTCTTTTAGGGGGTGGGGAGAGGCATCTCTGTTCTTTTTTTAAAGCATTTTTCAAATATATGACAAATTCTGTCAATTCTAACATGAGAGTGACTAGACAGTGTATGCATGGATAGTGCTCGTCAACTGTTGGCCCAGAATGAGATGACCCCACAGGATATGGTTTTTGTTGGGGGAAATTTGAAATATCAAGAAACATAGGTACCTTGTCTATCCTTTGATCTCCACTATAATCTCTAAATCTACATTTTTTTAAAGATTTCATTTATTTATTTGACACAGAGAGAGATCACAAGTAGGCAGAGAGGCAGTCAGAGAGAGTGGAGGAAACAGGCTCCCTGCTGAGCAGAGAACCCGACAGGGCCTCAATCCCAGGACCCTGAGATCATGACCTGGGCTGAAGGCAGAGGCCTTAACCCACTGAGCCACCCAGGTGACCTAAATCTACATTCCTAAGAGCTAAGAAGGAAAACTAAAGTGCATGGTTGGGTGTAAGGTTTTACACAAATTCCCTGTTTTCAATATGGTGCATTCTTTTTTTTCTTGTTGTTGTCCTTGTTATTGTTATTCCCAAATTAATTGTCAAATACACATATGGTACATTCTTTTCACTCTTAGTTGTCGTCCCTGCTGTCTCAGAGCCCAAAACCTCTCGAACCTCTATGTCTCTGCTTTCTTTCAGCATTCCAGAGGAGAGACGTTGTTTTTATATAAACAAAATGCATGCATCCAGAAAGGAAACCTTTCTCTTGGGTAGAAAAACATGCTTGCTTGCCATAAAGTCGTAAAATCTTTAAGTATGGGGATATACATACTCCTTAAAAGCTTTTCAGGAGCGCCTGGGTGGCTCAGTTGGTTAAACGACTGCTTTCGGCTCAGGTCATGATCCTGGAGACCTGGGATCGAGCCCCACATGGGGCTCCCTGCTCAGCGGGAAGCCTGCTTTTCCCTCTCTCAGTCCCTCTGCTTGTGTTCTCTCTCTAGCTGTGTTTCTCTCTGTCAAATAAATAAATAAAATCTTTAAAAAAAAAAGTTTTTTAGGCAAGCCTTCTTTTGATGTTATTCTCAAAGGCCATGTTTCTAATTCTTTGGACTTTCTGGTGTTTTAGGGCACAGATTTGCCTCTCTGCTCCCCTTTCCTTCTTTTAGCCTTTACCATTAATTCTGCTTGGTGAACAGCAATGGTTATGTTGCTATTAACAATAAAATTCAATGGCATTTACCCAAGACCAAATTTACTTCGTTTAAAGTAAGAGTGTAGGACAGATAGAAGATAATGCAAGAGGTAACAGATGTCTTGTGATTCCTAGGAGCAGACTGCAAATGTCCCAATCATTTCCGGCATTGGATCCAAGTAGTCATGTGAGTTGAGGCTGAAGAAAGCGGTACTCAATGGTGTCTTTCTCTCATTAGTTAGGAGCACTCTCAGGGGTACTTGATTAGCGTTCATACCTTGGTGAATCTCATCATGCATCTCATCAATTGCATGTTACTCCTCAATTACAGTTTATTTATCAATTTCAGGTTACTCATCAATAATAGGTTACTTAATAAATAATCTTGACAGGCAGTTAGAGGAGTGAGTCTGGTACAAAGTAAACTCAACAAGACCTGCATTTATCTTGGAGACAGAATACTCCTATACGTTCCTTACTTGGTTTTTTGAAGAGAATTCATCTCAGGGTTGAATCCTCTGGCATCGCTATGGCTAGAGGAAATACCACAGATTAGCTGTTAATCCCGACACAGCACTTCACTGATAAAAAAAGGCTAAAGCATACTTTTGATGCTTTTTATGCAACCAATTTTCATCTTCTAAAACTTTTTTGACATTTTTCATTTGCCATCATCCTCTCTTTCTCAGTCCTCATGTCTTTGCTGATTGGATTCCTTTGCTGTCCTTCCTGTGGGAATTAATAGAAGGAGCAGAGATACAGGTGGCATGTTTACCCTGCCACATTTAAATATTTAAATAGAAAGATTACACCAATGCAATAGATATATGCATATTTTAAATGCATAGAAAAAGACTGGAAAAAATGTTTTATAGACATATAAGTCAACTTTATAAGGAATATTTTTAAAAATTTGTATTGTTTCACCAGTCACCCAATGGTGATTTTAAGGTGGTTTTATGGAAAAGACATTTGGTTGGTGTGAAAACCATTTCTCTAAATTAAAATCAAATAGGAGATAGGTTTTGCCTGTGCCTGAAATGTAGAAAATAGAAATATGCTACAATAGTCTACTGATCCCTTAATAAAGTATGCAATCCTAAGCTGAAATCATTAGTATCAAAACACAAATTTTTGAGTAAATTGCATACAGTAAGATACAAGTTGTACTGTATTTGTAAATAGCACTAGAAGCATGTCACTTTATCACATATCACCTGCTTAATATTTGCCTGTGGAACACTTCTGGTTGTTAAAATCTGAACTTTATAGAACTTAAACACTTCATTCAGGAAAGAAGTGTATGTATGCCTATATTCTCAATGTAACGCTTTAAGAGAATAAAGAGCTTGGGAAAGATGTGAGTAGCATTCCAAAGGATGAAAAGAAAAGAACATCAGAATCACCTATAAGGATCCTGAATTGGATGTCAATAAAAGGACATTGTATTTGGATGTTTATGGTACTAAGAGAGGGATCATAGATCAGTTTTTCTGAGAGGCACTCTACAATGGTATTTGTCCTGATCTCCTTTCCATGGTGCTTTTTATTTTTTACTGAAGTTCTGCTAAATGTCCAGTGTTCAAATAAATCCCCAAAATATGTGTTGAAAAAATTATAAAGAGAGAAGTAAAGTAAGCTTTTAAATACACATACACACACACACACACACACACACACACACAGTATGTTTTTTGTATTTTAGTGCTATTTTAGAAATTGTTAGGAGTCGGAAAAGGTTAACTTTTAATGCACTATGCGTTTCTCCATTTAAAATAATGGCAAATAGGCTTTTAGTTAGTATTTTCATCCAGAACGAATTGTTCATGTTAAATGGGAAATGCCTTTGTTATATTTCAGTAAAATAAAGTTGAATTAATTCCCAAAGAGTATATGCATTCAAATCAAATAAAGAATAATGACACAAGATAAGAAAATTTCAATATATTTGAGAGGACTTCTTTACATTTAACAAATACTTATTTCAGTGGAAACAAGTACAAAACATGGAGCAAAGTCATACAATCTGTCTTATAAGAAGTCTGCTCTCTATTTTAGATTGTGCTAGTTCATTACCATTTAACACTTTTTAATCTTAAATTTTCTTGCTTGATCGGTATGTTTATTGTGAAAATATATTTAAAATTCTGTACCATGGGGTACCTACATGGCTCAGTCTGTTAAGCGTCTACCATTGGCTTAGGTCATGATCCCTTGGCTTGGGTTAAGCTCCTGAGTCGGCCTCCTGCTCAGCTTCCACCTCTGCCTCTGCTCCTCCCCTTCCTTGTGTGTTCTCTCAAATAAATGCTAAAATTCTTTTTTAAAAATTCTCTACTATACTTATGGGACTTTAAAATTCTTCTCAAGAGATTGTTATCGTATATAGTTTGGGACTATATATATTTCATTTGATATTTTCATAACCTCTTGATAAATTGTTCTCTTTATTGTTTTCTAGGGATTATTTTATTCCTGATAGTGATTTTCATCTTAATCCATCTTCTTATTGATGTATGTTTTTGTGTGGTTCTTCTTTAGATGAGTATATGGTAAGCACATAATGTTTTTTCATTATTCTCTTTTTGCCTAACTCAGTAATTTAGGTACATGTTATGTATTTACTGATATAGAAATAAATGTTCACTCATTTGTTTTGTATTCTTTGTTTACCCTTTTAATGTTTCCTCTGCCCTTTTTTTTAAGATTTTATTTATTTGACAGAGAGAAACACAGCCAGAGAGGGAACACAAGCAGGGGGAGTGAGAGAGGGAGAAACAGGCTTCCTGCTGAACAGAGAGCCGGATGTGGGACTCAATCCCGGGGCTCTGGGATCATGACCTGAGCGGGCAGTTGCTCAATCAACTGAGCCACCCAGGTGCCTATCCTCTGCCATTTTTATTGAGACTTTTTTTTTTCTCTATTCCCTCTCTTTCCTTCTGATTTCTATGCTATCAGTTGTATTTTTTAGTTTCTGCGATTAAACGCATTTTTAAGGTGCATATGTAATAAATTTGTTCAAATAAGTCCATTGCTATATGTATTTTCCTTCTGACAATGATGAAGATCTTAGCAGTTTATCCATAGAATATCCCTGCCCTATATCTTAGCATTTTGTAAGTTTTGTTTTCTCCCTTTTGGCTATTTTACATAATTATTTATGACTTTTAAAAATTAATCATATTAACATCTCTTCCATCTGGAATAACTTTACTTCTTGCTGAAGTCAAATCAGTAGTAAAGTATCAGTCTTTTTTTTAAGATTTATTTATTCATTTGAGAGAAAGAGAGAGAGGGCAGGTGGGGGGACAGAGGGGAGAAATCCCAAGAAGACTCCCCGCTGAGTGAGGAGTCCAACACTGGGCTCATCTCACAACCACTAGATCACAACCGGAGCCAAAACAGAGAGTCAACTGAGCTGACCCAATCAACTAACTAAGCTACCCCGGCACCCCAGGATTAATCTTTTACATGTAAAATGATTATATTTTTGCATTTGTATACATTTATACATATTTGTATTCATTCTTACATGATAACATGATTGGTAAAGTGGCTCCTTAGACTTTTTCAGGTATGACTCTAATATTAACAGGCTTTTATTCCTGCTGATGAAAATGTATTATTGACCTTATTGTTACTGCTTCATAAATACTCTTTTTTTTTCTTTTCTCTGAAAGAATTTGGACTTTGTCTTTATTTATCATCTGCAGTAGTTTCATGATGATAGTTTTTTTAAAAAAATATGTGCTGCTATTTCTCAGATTTCACTTTTTTTCATTTCTGGAAATTTCTCAAGATTTCTCCATTCAAATATTTTCCCCCTGTATTTTCTCCATTTCCTTCTTTCAAAATCCTGTAAAATAAATGCTGGAAATTCTCCATCAATCCTTGCTTCTTAATTTCATATTTTTATCTCTGCCTCTTCATGCTATGTTCTGGAGAAGAGCTCACAACTGCACAATATTTCTTCAACTCTGTAGTATAGAGATTATATCTTCTGCTTTATTTTTTAATCTCAATGTTTATATCATTCATTTCCAATATTTCTAATGAGTTGTTTTATACCTACAGGATCTTGTTTTATTTCTGCCTGCTTTTCAAGAATCATTTACAATGTTTTTTTAGTGGAAGTCATCCCTTAATTCCTTGAACATTCTCTGCATAATTATTTCCAAGACTATCATTCTATTCTAGTAACTAATTGCATGTGCAGTAGAGTCCTTCCTTGTCTGTTGATGTTGCTGTTTTGTTGGTTGTCCTTTCCTTGAGGCATCAGAGAAAAAAAAAATGATGACACTTGTTAAAGATGGCAAGACAGGCTTTATTCGGGACCGTTGCAACAGTTATAGGGACCACCGCAATGGGATTTTACGGTGTGGGAGAGAGATTGTGCTCAACTCCAAATACAACATAGGCAAATAGAAACTTATAGGCAAGGAGCAAATCAGTGGGTGGAAAATTACTAAGAGGAAACATCAGGGATAAGGGGAATTCTGGCACACTGACCAAATAGGATTCTTTGCTAAAGACAGGTTAAGATAAACAGACAACATCTGAGTACAGAGTTGAGGGTGGGGGGTGAAAGTTGAGAAATCTAATCAGATATGGTGGGGGCAGTTGGTGATTGGATACTGACAGTGAGGTAATTTGGTTAAACTGACTTAGCAAGGTTCTTGATAAAACTGGGTTTTGTAAGCACAGATGGGTGTCGGAGAAGGTTTAGGAGCTTGACAGTTTGAATCTTTGTCAATGGGTTTGGACATTTGGATTTGAAGGTTTTATTCAAATGAGTTTCTTTCTCTGTGTGTCTGTCTCTCTCTGTTTATTTCCCTTTTCCTCTCTCTCTTTTGTCCTTTCTTTCTTCCCCGTCCTTATCTCCCCTTCCTCTCCCTCTCTTCCTTCTTCTCTGTCCCTCCATCCCTCCCTCTCTTCTTTACTTTTGTTCTTTTCTCGGTCCAGTGTTATTATAATAATGCAAAGAACATTCTTATAAAAGTGTTTTAGAGCTATTGCCATGTGAGGATTTGGGGCTTGCACATTATCTATCTATCCATCTATCTATCTATCATCTATCATCTATCTATCTATATCATCTATCTATCTCTATCCATCTATCATCTATCTGGGTCTATCTAGAACATTATATGACCCAATAGTGATAAGTTAGTTGTTATAGACCTGAATTATTTTTATCACTTATTAAACCATGCCCCTTAAGCAAGTTTTATCCTGCCTTTCCCTTGGCAATCTTTCTTTTCAAAAGAAGGATCATAATGGTAAGGTTGCTATGGGATAATAGCTTCAGAGTATTTAGTACATTGCCCAAAGGAAAATAAGCACTAGATAAGATGTAAATATTATTGTTGTTCTGTTGTTATTTTTAACTGGGCTATGATGCAAAAAATGGTTTTGCTAGTTTGTTTCTAAAATATGTACCAAATTAATTTATGCATGACTTGCATTAACAAACCAAAAATGCTTAAATAATTTTAAAATACTAAAATTGAGCAACTATTTTTAAAAATTATTTTTCTATTTGTACCTTTTGATTCCCTTCATCCAATTTGCATACTCTGTGCCCCTAGCCTCCAGCAATCACTGATGTGTTCACTATATCTATGAGCTTATTGTGTTGTTTTGTTTAGATTCTACATATAAGCGAGATCACACCGTATTTCTTATTCTATAACTTTCTCACACCATTGCCCATCCATGTTGTCGCAAACAGTAAGGTTTCATTTTTTATGGCTGAATAATAGTCCATTAGATGTATAGTAGATATTTTTACCCACTCATCCATCAATGGACATTTAAGGGGTTTCCATATCTTAGCTACTGTAAATAATGCTATAATGAACATGGGAGAGCAACTATCTTTTTGCATTAGTGTTTTTCTGCAGATGAATGCACAGAAGTGGACTGTTGGATCATGTGATAGTTCTATTTTTAATATTTTAAGAAACCTCCATACTGTTTTCCATAATGGCTTCAGCAATTTACATTCCCACCAAAAATGCATGTGGGTTTCCTTTTCTCCACATCCCCAGTAGCATGTGTCTTTTTGATAGTAGCCATTCTAACAGGTGAGAGGTGATATCTCATTTGTGGTCTTCATTTGCATTTCCCTGATGATTAGCAACATTGAGCATTTTCTCGTGTGTCTGTTGACCATCTGGATGTCTTCTTTGGGAAAAAGTCTATTCATATTCTCTGCTCATTTTTAAAGTGGATTGCTTGCTTTTTTCCTATCGAGTTGTCTTCATATATCTTGGTTATCAACCCCTTATCAGATATATGATTTGCAAATATTTTCTCCCATTTGGTTGTTTGCCTTTTCATATTATTGATGATTTCCTTTGCTGGGCAGAAGGTTTTTAATTAGATGTAGTCCCACTTGTTTATTTTTGCTTTTACTCATTTTGCTTATTGTGTCAAATCCAAAAAATCATTGCCAAGACCAATGTCAAGGAGCTGACCACCCACATTTTATTTTAGGAATGTTATGGTTTCAGCATTTACAATTAAGCAACCAGTTATTTTTTAATCATTTGCAACATATTAAAGATCATTTCCTAATCAAGAGTTTGAAAATGTTCTAATTCTCTGTAAATTGGCAAACAGAGCCTATTAAACCATTAAACCATAGAATTTATTTTCTTGATTTTAGAAGCCAGAGAACTAGACTTTTGGTGTATGGGCTATTTTTTTTTTTTTTTTAAAGATTTTATTTATTTGACAGAGAGAAACACAGCCAGAGAGGGAACAGAAGCAGAGGGAGTGAGAGAGGGAGAAGCAGGCCTCCCGCGGAGCAGGGAGCCCGATGTGGGACTCGATCCTGGGTTTCCGGGATCATGACCTGAGCCGAAGGCAGTCGCTTAACCAACTGAGCCACCCAGACGTCCCGTGTATGGGCTATTTAATTCCATCTGAGATTGGGTTTTCCTTGTCTTAATGAGACGATATGAGCCTCTCAAGGCGTATAGTATCAGAATAGGGGAAGGGCCTGATCATTAGTGTACACCTTTGGCTAGACTCACCTTTACTACTCCTGCTTTTATTGGATATCACCCCCTCCCTCATCCCTACAGGGCTCTCAGGTCCAGTTCAGAAAATCTCAAAATGTTCAGTTCTTCTAGAGTGTTAGCCACTGGGAATATTATTGGCTACTGCCAAGATTGTACTTTCAATGAGTGCCCTGGTATCAAGACCCTCCTCTGAAGGCCAACCACATCTCAATCCTAAAAATCTGAATGGAAACCAGAAGTAGTTCCCACAGTTTATCATCATTTGTCTTTCCAGTCTTAGGAAATACTTTCAGGGTCAATGAGGGTTTGATTAACCCAGTGGTTTTCAAATATGTTTACAATTTAAAACCAGTTTTAAATGTACTGATGCCCAGATTTCACACCAGACCCATTAAATAGACTTAGGTTTTTCGGGGTTTTGTTTTTTGTTTTTTAAAGTAAACTCAGCAAGCCCCCACATGATTCTAATGTGCAGTTAGGTTCAGGGAAACAAAGGTTCTGAATAAAACCTCCTTCAGGGGTTCTCAAATATTAGCTTGCATCAGAATTACCTGCAGGACTTGTTAATACCGTGAAAGGTGAAATAAAATGAAGTCACTTCTGTCCGGCATTTTAAAAGATGCTGGGAGGCCATTAAGGAGGTGGCCTTACACAGGGCCTCACTGAATGGAACCATGAACTTCTGAACTGGGCCAAGCCACAAATACTCCAAGGACTCTCTCTACACAAATACCTGCATCTTGCTGCAATAATGGATTGTTACTTAGTGATAACCTTAGCAACCAATTATGTTCAGCCAAAATCAGTTTTCTTCCACCAACACCAATCAAAATTCTGTATAAATAACATATGCAAGCATTCTTAAGTCTTTAAAAAGTCCCTGGCTTTTGCTCTGTAGTGGGACAGAATTTGGATTACTACCCAGATCTGTGCTTCCTTAATTTCAATTCTAAGACCTCAAACAAATGTTTCTTTATTTCAGTTCTGTTTTCTATCTTTATAATTGAGCCTCACCCCAGAGCACAAGCCACAAAAACAAAATAAACCAACAAAAAACCATGAAAATGGCCAGTTGACATTAGGGATCCTTTGGATATGTAAACATAATCCCAATCCCATTCATATAATTCAATAGATTCATGTTGTCCTGAAAACCAATGTCTTTATCATCCACACATTCCAAAAATTCAGCCGATTCCTTTTGTTTTAAAGGCCAATGTCTTTATCAACAGTGCTTAAGAGAACCTTGTGTTTTCATCTAGCATGCATTCCACTGCCTTCACCTCTCATTTCCAAACAGTATGAATTTAGTGTCCTTTAAACAAAATCTACTCCAGTAGAGCCTGACCTCCCCTAGACGGGTCACCTCATCATATTACCTGCCCTTCAGAGCCTCTTATTTTTTCTTAAATTCTACTCACCACACTTTACATCTCTATCCATGCAATTGTATTTATCTTTCTCTACCTGAATACTAGAGTCTCCATGGAAATTTCCACCACTGCCACAGTTCCTGACAAATAACAGATGTTCATAATTCAACTGAGATACAATGGGCAAAGAGAAATCAAAGGAGTTTAAATTTGTTACCATTTGGATCACACTTAGAATGCCCTCACCTACAATTGCTAGAGTTCTAGGCTCCAACATCTACATGATAATTCCTGGATATATAGATTCATAGGGCTTTTTTTGGTTCTATAAGGCTTAATATACTTAAATAAAAATTAAGAATAGCACACATTTTAGAAGACTGTTTTGCAAATGACATTTGGGAATGATTGTAACTACTGTACAGAAGAGTCATTAGCTTTGCTTTTTGTGATTAAAAGGAGTAAGGATCAGATGCATGTTTGAATCTTATGAGATGAAAAAATGTTGTCATAAATTTCAAATAACTTTCTTGTAATTAGACTTGGCCAAAAAGAAAATGCAGTGTATCAAGAGATAAACGGACCTCATCAGTGGAGGTATTTGAATATAAACTAGTTGACCACTAACAAGAGAGATATGGTTGTCAACTGAGAGTTAAGTTAATGCTTTGGGGTACTTTTGAGATGACATATTTTTGTAACCCTGGGAATTAAATTCATTAATAAAACATAACCCTCATCATTTGTCTATAGTCATAGCACCCAGTTGATTGGCTTTCTTTTGTTATTTCAACGGATTTTTTTGTGCCCCTTAAAACCCTGCAGCTTTTCTTCAATACTCTAACACCTGCATGCTTACTCCTATTGAAGAGGATGAAAAGAAAGTGGTCTGACGATTTACACTTTGCATTTAAATATTGGTGTCAGGGAATTATTGGCTTTAACCTTAACTGTATTGTTTCATGCTCAAACATTATCTTTCAAGTATTGTTTCTCAGCTGCCCAGAGGGAGATCCTTCTTTTCAAAGAATAGAATGTTGTAGTCAAGCTATTATTATATGAAACAAAGAAACTGACTAAAGCTATTGAGCCCTTCCTTTGTAATCTGAATAGAGGTCAGGAATTATAGAGCACAGGGAAAGCATTTTTCAAAATAAGAATCATGATCTTAAGTATTATTTCTCCATTACTTATCTTGGAGACTTAATTCATTTGTGTAACAATCTTGGAGGTCGTTCATATTTTAGGCAGGACATGCTGTATGGTAGAGAGCAGAAAAAGGAAGCAAGTCTCTCATGACTCTTATGAGGATACTAATCCCATTTATGAGGGCTTCACCCTCAGGACCTCATCTAATCCTGATTATCTCTTAAAGTTTCCACCTTCTAATACCATCACATGGCGGGTGTGGGGGTTGGGAGTGGTACGGTTTCAACAGATGAATTTGGAGAGGACATAAATATTCAACCCATAACCACTGATAGGATGTAAATGCCTGAGGACAGCATGGGTAGGAACTAACTCTACTTTCCCATGGGTGCTTGGTATTCCATAGCTATCATATACAGATTGGGGGAAAAAAATGTTCCCGTAAGGATGCTTATTAGTTTATATGACAGGAATGATACAAAAGAAAGGTGAACTAGCAGGATTTCATCAAGGCTCTGGCTTGTTTCTCAGCCATTGTCTTAGTTTTAATCTCCTTTCTGTTCCACTAATGTTGATAAAAGGGTTTCCCATCTGTTCACATGTCAGTTGGAAAGGGTCATGTCTTCTCCCTGCATCCTCTGAAAGAAAATGCCATATTTCACTCTGATCTGATGCACCTGTTCTAATCACCACAGCCAGGGAATATCTGTCTTCTCAATTATTCAAGTCTGTCATTTTTATTTAGCAAAATTTTGTAGATTTATTCCTAGGTCCTAAAAAGTATTGGTAATGTTTATGGTAATTCATGAATACTTTATGATTTGTTTCTATAACTATTTGCCTTTAAAAATATTTTATGGAAGTATGACATAATAGACAAGCGATTTTGTCATCAGGAGACTGATAAGAATCAATGTCAATAAGCATTAATGAAGTGTGCATACCTAGGTAACCAAGTATCCAGACAAAGAAACAGAAAACTCTAAGAAACAGGCTCACCCACTTGGATGTTTCCTCTAGTGACTGCCCTCCAACAAGTTACTGCCATCCTGACTTCTAACACCACTGCTTGCCTAGTTCTGAGTTTTATTGTAAATGGAAGCAGACAATATGATTGCTTTTGTTTTCAAGCTTCTTTTATTCACTATATTTGATATTTATTCATCATTGCTTCAGGTTTTCTTTTAATTCTAAGAGTAAATTTTGAGTTTATTTAATGGGGTTTCCTTTGAATTATTTGTTTTATGCATTTAGGTTTTAGCATTCTGAGCATTTATTTTTAGCATTTGCTCATGTTAGTTAATCAATTGATATTAATTCATGATTTTATTCTTTTTTAAAATTTTTGGTTTGTATTTTATTGTTGTCTCTCACTTGTACTATTTTACATTTATTTGTCCTGTCCTGTCTTGAAAAGTATGAATACTCTTAAAATTTTGTTATTGGCTATGTAAGTCTATTTTTTCCCTAATCATCAATGTTGAAAATAGGAAGATAGTGATGTTAAGACTTCTTTAAATAAGAAAAGCAAATGACAATAGTGTATTAATTTTCATCAGTAATACATGCTGGTTCACACTGGAGTTTTATGCCCAGCTTTTTATTTCAAATCAAATATTCAGAAATTTTTATCCATATTATCAAAAAACTTATTTTAATTGCTTATTTTAAGTAGAATAAGTCAAATTCATTAACAAATCAGTTAAATCTACGAATAGAAACTCCAAACCAAAGATAGTCATGATAAGAACCATCCAGACTTTCTAAAGGGTTAAAATTCTTCATTTTCCTTTACTCCCTATTTCTCCATAGTGTTGAACCTACAAAAGGCCAAGGGTCCCGAGTGAGTGATGGTCACATACCAGTCAGTTTGCATTTAACGGTTTATGAGTCAGAAATAAATTTATGCTGTATTAAGTCATTAAAATTGGAGCCTTCCACACCTACCCCATAAATAGCCTGCTCTGACTTAGTGTAACAATTATTTGAAATTAGTTTATCATTCAGAGGTTATAGTGCTCATCAGCCATCCTCTTACACTATGGTTCCTTTGATTTGGGATTTTTAATTATGTTTCAATCTTGTGTTGACTTGAAAAGTTATATGAAGAACATTATTTATTAATAAGTGAGCAATGCATTTCTTTAATTTTTAATATATCAAATACTTTTATTAGAATGAAATTTGATGGAGAATCTACCTGTTGTTAATAACTGCCGTACATCTAAACTAGCAAATTATCTTCAGTGTAAATGTGTCTGCCCTTTTGGAAGATAATCCTTTGAATTTTAGCCAGAATAAAATATACTTAGGAATCAAGGACCAGGTGGCAGAGAAGGTATAAGTTAGTGTGGGGAGACAACTGGCACAGTGACTAACCAGTCCAACTTTGAATGAATCTATGCCCCTTCTTCTCACCCCATCCCTGCATTAGACCTGCCCAAGCCTCCAGGGATTCTACAGAGAATATGCTCCTTGCCAGATCACTGCTTTATTTCCATGTCATTCACAAGGCATCTACTCCCTTTTGTTCTGCTATACGTTTATTGAAGTATCTTGTGCATTTGGCAACCATCTCCTTTAGATATTTTCATTAAAAAATGCATTTAATCTTTCAATATATTTTCAGTAGACTTATGGAGAAAAGGAAAAAAAAATTTCTGTGTCCTGAACTGGGAGTCGTCTTGCTACTCTTAGCCTGCAGAAGTGGTTTGCTCTTCTCACACAGGCCCACTACATGCACAGTACAAGCACTTAAATATGTTTTTGTAGAAGCAGATTGCCATTGACTTTCCCTTTTCTCGCCCCCTCTCTCTTTTTCATTAAAAAATTGTCTTATTGAATAGGCCCTTTTAATATATGAATTTAGAAGTTTAATTAAGTTAGGTCATAATAATTACTTTAACATTTTTATATTTCTTTGCTTTTTGGCTACTTTAAGATTTTCTAGTTATTTCTTTTAAAGACTTATTAATTGATTAACTAATTAATTAAAAATTAATTGATTAATTTTTAGAGAGAAAGAGTAGCGAGAGAGCACACATGAGCAGGGGAAGGAGCACAGGGAGAGGCGCAAACAGACTGTTCTAAGTAAGTATGGAGCCCAACTTGGGGCTTGATCTCACAACCCTAAGATCATAACCTTAGCTGAAATCTAAGGTCTGATGCTTAACTGACTGAGACACACAGGCATCCCTCTAGTTTTTTATTTTATTAACTAAATGTCCTCTGAGTTATTCTCTTATTTAACACAAAAATGATATTTAAGAATTGCATTTGGTTTATTTCTGTTTATCAATTTTTTGTTCCTCCTTCTATAATAACTAAAGTTTGATTGAGGCCTCGTTCAAAATATAATAAATGTTTCCTTCAAATCTCTGCAACTAATACTCCTTTGTAATGTATCACGAACAGGTTAAAATTTAACATCTCCATTTTTCCTTTCTATAGTCTCACGAGTCATTATAAGTAAGTATCTTACATTTCTACTTTAATAAACTAGACAGCCATCCCTTTTATTAGTTTTATCTAAGATTTAGTGGGCATATATTATTTTGAAACTTCTTATAAGATATTCAGCATCAACTGCTCTGAACTCTTATATCTGTTCTCTATATGCATTCTATTCTTTCATATTTAAAATTCTTTGTCTGGGCGCCTGGGTGGCTCAGTTGGTTAAGCGACTGCCTTTGGCTCAGGTCATGATCCTGGAGACCGGGATCCAGTCCTACATCGGGCTCCTTGCTCGGTGGGAAGCCTGCTTCACCCTCTCTCACTCCCGCTGCTTGTGTTCCCTCTCTGGCTGTATTTCTCTCTGTTAAATAAATAAAATCTTAACATAAATAAATAAATAAATAAAATGAAATTCTTTGTCATTTCGTGGGTTACATAAAAATTTCAGGGGTGCCTGGGTGGCTCAGTCAGTGAAGCATCTGCTTTTGGCTCAGGTTGCAATCTTGGGGTCCTGGGTCAAGCCCCATGTCTGGCTCACTGCTCGGCAGGATTCTGCTTCTCCAATTTCCTCAGTCCCTCCCACCTCTGGTGTGCTCTCTCAAATAAAGGGATAAAATCTTTTTAAAAATATTTTAAGTTTTTCCTTTAATTATTTGGATATTCTATACAATTTAGCTTTTTCAACATCTCTTTTTAAAATCAATTTTGTTAAATCAAGAAGAGAAAAGAGAACCACATGGTCCTCTCAATTGATGCAGAAAAGGCATTTGACAAAATACAACATCCGTTCCTGATCAAAACTCTTCGAGGTATAGGGATAGAGGGAACATTTCTCAACCTCATAAAATCTATCTATGAAAAACTCACAGCAAATATCATCCTCAATGGGGAAAAACTGACAGCCTTTCCTCTGAGATCAGGAACAAGGCAAGGATGCCCACTCTCACCACTACTGTTCATCATAGTGTTAGAAGTCCTAGCAACAGCAATAAGACAACAGAAAGAAATAAAAGGTATCCAGCTTGGCAAAGAGGAAGTCAAACTCTCTCTCTTTGCAGATAACATGATACTCTATGTGGAAAATCCAAAAGACTCTACCCCCAAACTACTAGAACTCATACAACAATTCGGTAATGTGGCAGTATACAGAATCAATGCACAGAAATCAGTTGCATTCTTATACACTAACAATGAAAAAATAGAAAGGGAAATCAGAGAATGGATTCCATTTACTATAGCACCAAAAACTATAAGATACTTAGGAATAAACCTAACCAAAGTAGTCAAGAATCTGTGCTCGAGGAACTACAGAACACTCATGAAAGAAATTGAAGAAGACACAAAAAGATGGAAGAGCATTCCATGCTCATGGATCGGAAGAATAAACATTGTCAAAATGTCTATACTGCCCAGAGCAATCTATACTTTCAATGCCATTCCTATCAAAATTCCACCAACTTTCTTCAAAACGTTGGAATAAACAATCCTAAAATTTATATGGAACCAAAAAAGACCCCAAATCGCTAAGGAATTGCTGAAGAAGAAAAGCAAATCTGGGGGCATCTCATTACCTGACTTCAGGCTTTATTACAAAGCTGTGATTACCAAGACAGTGTGGTACTGGCACAAAAACAGAGAAATAGACCAATGGAACAGAGTGGAGAGTCCAGATATGGACCCACAAATCTATGGCAAAAATATCTTTGACAAAGCAGGAAAAAATATCCAGTGGAAAAAAGACAGTCTCTTCAATAAATGGTGCTGGGAAAATTGGACAGCTACGTATAGAAGAATGAAACTAGACCATTCTCTTACACCACACACAAAGGCAAACT
>PITA01009539.1:62862-77160 GCA_004023965.1 Spilogale gracilis | reverse complement strand
GTAAAAAACGTCTTCCCCTGGGGGGGTCTACACGCGGCCCACGGTGTGGAGAGAAACAGGAGAGAAGGGCAGGATAGAATCCACTCCCGCTGCTTTTCCGGCAGCTGTGGCGGCTCAGGCGGAGGCAGGCCTGGGCGGCTGGGCGCGCGCCGGGGCCGGGGCCGGGGCCCGCCGGGGCGGAGGCCCGGGCGGCTGCGCGTGTGCCGGGGCCGGGGGCCGGGGGCCGGGGCCCACCGGGGCGGTGGCCCGGGCGGCTGCGCGCGCGCCGGGGCGGCACCGGCGGGTGGAGGGAGTCCGGGCAGCGGGAAAAGAAAGAAAATAAAAGATTTTTAAAAGTCTTGCCTTGCCCCGGGCTCCGCTGTGTTTAGCTTCTTTCTAGCCCCAATTCAGGCCGTAATCTGCTGTTATTCCTCACTCACAGAGCACTTTCCTTTTCCGGTATTTGTTTTCAATGGTTCAGCTCTGCGGGCTTCCTCCCCCACTCCCCTGTCTCTGGGGGCAAGCCTCCAGACCCTCCAATTTGTTTCTACCTTTTTGCCAATGTTCTTTGTCTCTCGTGGCGGTCCAGAAGTGGGAAATATCACATTTCAGGCTGGTTTCATGGGTGTTCCCGGTGGTCTTGTAGTGGTTTTTTGTTGGAATTCAGCTCTCTTCAGGGAGCTCCCTGAAATGCGGTCACCTGGCCTTCCGCCATCTTGACCCTCCCTCAAATATTAACTCTTTATTCTCCCCTACCTTCAAGCCCGTGGCAACCATCATTCTACTTTCTCTCTACAATTCTGACTACCCTAAATACCTCATAAAAGTAGAATAATACATTATTTATATTTATGTAATGGGCTCATTTCACTTACTGTAATGTTCTCAAAGTTCATTCATGCTGTAGTATGTGTCAGAATTTCCCTCTAGAACTGAGCAATATTCAACTGTATGTATATACGATGTTTTACTTATTCATGGGCACTTGGGTTGCTTCCAGTTTTTAGGTATTGTGAATAATGCTGCTTATGAACATGGGTGTAAAAATACCACACAAGACTCTATTTTCAATTCTTTTAAGTATATACATAGAAGTGGAATTGCTGGATCATATGTTAATCCCATTTTTAATTTTTTGAAGAATGCTATACTGTTTTCCATAGCAAGTACACCATTTACATTCCCACTAGCAGTGCACAACGTGTTTCAATTTCTCCATATCCTCATATCCTCACCAAAGGGTTTGGTTTTTCTTTTCTTTTTCCGATAGTAGCCATCCCAATGGTGTGAAGTAGTATATCACTGTAGTTAATTTTGACTTCCATTTACCTAATGATTACTGAAATTCAGTATCTAATTCATATGTTTACTAGTATTTATATATCTTCTTTGGAGAAATACCCATTCAAGTCCTTTCTCCTTTTTTTAACCTGGGTTGTCTTTTTTGCTGTTGAGTTTTAGGAATTCTCCATATATTCTTGATATTAATCTCTTATTAATCATAGGTATATACTTTCTCCCATTCCACGGGTTGCCTTTTTACATTGTTGGTATTGTCTTTTGATGCACTTTTTAATTTTCATGAAGTCTGACTTAATCAATTTTTTTTCCCACTTGCCTGTGATTTTAGAGTCATATCCAAGGGAAACCACAGCCAGATCCAATGTCATGAAGCTTGTTTTATGGGTTTTTCCAAGATTTTAATGTTTTAGTTGTTATATTTAGATCTTTCATCTATTTTGAGTTAATTTTTTTTTTTAAAGATCTTATTTATTTGACAGAGAGAAACACAGCCAGAGAGGGAACACAAGCAGGGGGAGTGAGAAAGGGAGAAGCAGGCTTCCCGCCGAGCAGGGAGCCCGATGTGGGACTTGATCCCGGGTCTCCGGGATCATGACCTGAGCCGAAGGCAGTCGCCCAACCAACTGAGCCACCCAGGCGCCCCAATTTTGAGTTAATTTTTTATACATGGTGTTAAGTAAGGGCCCAACATCATTCTTTTGCATGTAGATATCCACTTTTCCCAGCAATATTTGTTGGAAAAAAAACCTGCACTATCACTATTGAATGCTCTTGACACATTATCAAAAATCATTTGACTATATATGTGATGGTTTATTTCTGGGCTCTCAAGTCTATTCCACTGGTCAATGTCTCTCTATGCCAGTGACACACTTTTTTGAATATGGTATAGTTTTGTAGTAAGTTTTAAAAACAGAAATTGTGAGTCCTCCAGGTTTGTTTTTGAAAATTGTTTTGGGTATTAGGAGTCCCTTGAGATTCCATATGAATTTGGGGATAGGTTCTTCTATTTCTGCAAGAAATGGTTTGGGGAATTTGATAGGAATTGCACTGAATCTGTAGATTGCTCTGGGTAGTATCGACATCTTAATGATATTAAGTCTTCCAATCCATGAACACAGGATGTGTTTCCATTTATATATGTCTTATTTAATTTCTTTTAGCAATTTTTTGGTACTTTACATTTGCCAGTATTTCCTCTCCTTGGCTAAGTTAATTTTTAAGTATTTTATTCTTTTTGATTCCTTTTGAATTGTTTTTAAGACTGTTTTTGAGACTGTTTTTGTTAGTATATAGATATGGAATTGATTTTTGCATACCAATTTGATATGCTACTTTGTTGAATTCCTTTATTAGCCGTCACAGGTTTTTTTTTTTGTGGATTCTTCAGGCTACTCTAATATAAGATCATATAATCTGCAGAGATTGTGCTTACCTATTAGATCTAATTTTATATATCTGTTCCATCACCACTCACCCCAGCCTCAGTATTCATATTGGATTTCTTTCCATTTCTCACCTCAATTTAATACTGGATTTCTTTCCACTTGCTCAATATATCATGTAAACATATTTATCTATCTATGTATATCCTAAATAAAGTGTTTATTATCTCTATCCCCCATCCCTGGAAAGCTTTTCCCATAGGTCCTTGTCTGCCAGGTTCATTACTGTCATTCAGCTGTTCTTATTCTTAGCTCCTTAGGGTAGAACCTTTGAATATTTGCTTTTGATCTTCTTGCTTTTCTAATTTTTACATTTTAAGTATATCTCTTTATATAGACTGCTTTAGTGGCATTTTACAAATGTTTTAAGTCAAATCTGAATTATCATTTAGATCAAATTATTTTCTAATTTCCATTGTGATTTCTTCATTGACTCATGGGTTCGTTAGAAGTGTAGTTTGCATTACCTAAGAATTTGGTAATTTTTACCTTAATTATATGGTTGTCAGAAAACACGTTCTAAATTATTTTAGTTTTTTCTTTATGTTCCTAGAAAAAGATTTTTTTAGAATTTAGTTCCAGGGGCGCCTGGGTGGCTCAGTTGGTTAAGTGACTGCCTTCGGCTCAGGTCATGATCCCTGAGACCCGGGATCGAGTCCCGTATCGGGCTCCCTGTTCAGCGGGAAGCCTGCTTCTCCCTCTCTCACTCCCCCTGCTTGTGTTCCCTCTCTGGCTGTGTTTCTGTCAAATAAATAAAATCTTTAAAAAAAGAAAAAAGAATTTAGTTCCAGTGTAGTTAACATACAGTGTTATATTTGTCTCAGGTGTATAATACAGTGATTCAACAATTCTGTATGTTACTCAATTCTAAATAAGATAAGTGTACACTTAATCCCTTTCATCTATTTCTATCATCCCCCACTCCACCTCAGCTCTGGTAACCATTATGTTTGTTCTCTATAGTTAAGAGTCCTTTTTTTGTTGTTTGTATCTCCTTTTTGTATTCCTTTTGTACATCTGTTTTGTTTCTTATATTCCACATATGAGTGAAATCATATGGTATTTGTCCTTCTCTGACTGACTTATTTCACTTAGTATTACACTCTCCAGCTCTGTCCATGCTGTTCTGATAAGACTTCATTCTTTTTACAGCTTAAAAATATTCCATTATATCTACATTGCATCTACTTTAACCATTCTTCTGCTGATGGACATGTGACTTTCATAATTTGGCTATTGTAAATTATGCTGTGATAAAACATAGGAATGCATATATCCCATTAAATTAGTATTTTTATATCTTTCTGGGTGAATACCCAATAGTACAATTACTGGATCAGAGTGTAGTTCTATTTACACTCTTGAGGAAACTTCATACTATCTTCCAAAGTGGTAATACCAGTTTGCATTCCCACTTAAAGTGCAGGAGGGTCCCTATTTCTCCACATCCTTGCCAACACTTTTTTCTTGTGTTTTGATTTTAGCCATTCTAACCAGTGTGAGGTGATATTTTACTGTGGTTTTGATTTGCATTTCCCTGATGATGATAGATGTTGAACATCTCTTCATATGTCTATTGGCTACCTGTATCCCTATTTTGGAGATGTGTCTTTCACATCTTCTCCCCATTTTTAATTTGTTTTTAGGGTGTTGTGTTATATAAGTTCTTTACATATTTTGGATATTAACCATTTATTGGATAAGTCATTTCTCCCATTCAGTAATTTGCTTTTTAGTTTTGTCAGTTTTTTTCCTTTGCTGTGCAGAAGCTTTTTATTTCATGTAATCCCAATAGCTTATTTTTATTTCTGTTGCCTCAGAAGACATACTTGGAAAGATGTTGATATGCCCATGTCAGAGAAATATGCTCTCTTCCAGGATTTTTATGGTGTAAAGTCTCACACTGAGGTCCTTAATACACTTTGAGTTTATTTTTGTGTATGGTGTAAAAGAAAGTAGTCCAGTTCATTCTTTTGCATGTAGCTATACAGTTCTTCCAACACTATTTGTTGAAGAAACTGTCTTTTTCTCACTGCATATTCCTTCCTGCTTTGTCAAAGATTAACTAAGCGTATAATTGTGGGTTTATTTCTGCATTTCCTAATTTGTTCCATTACTTTATGTGTCTATTTTTGTACCAGTACCATACTGTTTTGGTAATTACAGCTTTGTAATAGAACTTGAAATTTGGAATTGTGATACTATCAGTTTTTTTTCTTTTTTAAGTTCAAGTTAGTTCACATATACTGTATTATTAATTTCAGGAGTAGAGTTTAGCGATTCATCATATAACACCCAGTGCTCACTACTTCAAGTACCCTCCTTATTGCCCATCACCTGATTATCTCATCCCCCAACCTCCCCTCTAGCAACCCTGTTTCTTCCCAGTAGTTGAGTCTGTTACAGTTTTTTGCCTCCATCTCTATGTTTATTGTCTTTTATTTTTAAAATTTATTTTTTTAAATATTTCATTTATTTATTTGAGAGAGAGAGATAAGAACAAGTGAGTGAGCAGAAGCAAAAAGGAAGAGCAGAGGCAGAGGGAGAATCAGGCTCCCTGCTCAGCAAACAGCCCAAGGTGGGGCACAATCTCAGGACCCCAGGATCATGACCTGAACTGAAGGCAGACATTTAACAGACTGAGCCATCCAGGCACCAATTTTATTTTATTTCTCCATCTTTTCTCCTGAATTCATCTGTTTTGACTCTTTAATTCTACATGAGTGATAATGAATTGTACTTGTCTTTCTCTGAGTTTCCTTAGCATAATACAGTCCAGTTCCATCCACAATAGCAGGATTTCATTCTTTTAGATGGTGGAGTAATATTCCATACATTATACTATATGTTATTTGATATATAAACTACATTTTCTTTATCCATTCATCTGTTAATGGACATCTTGGCTCTTTCCATATTTTGGTTTTGTGGACATTGCTGTTATAAACATTGGGGTGCATATAACCCTTCAAATCATTATTTTTGTATCCCTTGGATAAATACTTAGTAGTGCAATTGCTGGGTTGTTCTATTTCAACTTTTTTTCCCAGAGAGGTTATACAAGTTTTCATTCCCACCAACAGTGGGAATCATACACTGGCAACCCTTAATACACTTATAAATACTGGTCTGCTCCAGTGCAGAGCAATGAAACATCAAATGGCCGTAGTGCTAGGAAGACACTCGGAAAAGCTTGTGAACTCTGTCCAGAGGACAGATGACCAAGATGCCCCAGATAAGCATGAATCCCCTCCACCTGAAGATGTTCTATTATACCTCCATTCACCTGGATCTCAGTATCAACACAATAACCATGTGCATCAACAGCCATATACAGGCCCAGTAGCACATCACATGAGCAACCTTCAGAGAACTGGCCAATGAATACAAGACAATTATAAAGGCAGTGAAGCAGTCTCCCCACCTCAGATGAAGGATCAGTGAAATGCACGTAACTGGTTCCATCAAGACTATGCAACCAGGCCTTACAGTCCAATTTTTTCCTGTGTCTGGCTAATAATTTAAAACCAGAAGAACTATTCCTGATCAACATGGAGTGGAGAGTTTATTCACTCTCTTATCTGTAGAAATTTGCTGTCAATATATAACCTTCTTGCAGTGGAAAGCGAATAGTGTTTCATAATAAATGGCCTGATCTTAAGGTGTAAACAAACAAACAAAATCAGTGTAAGAGGGTTCCCCTTTCTCTGCATCTTTGTCAACATCTTTTGTATCATGAGTAGTTATTTTTAGCCATTCAGACAGGTGTGAGGAGGTATCTCATCATGCTTTTGATTTGTATTTGCCTGCTGATGAGTCCTATTGAACATCTTCTCGTATATTGGTTAAACATATGGATGTCTTCTGTGGAGAAATGTCTGTTTGTGTCTTCTGCCCATTTACTGGCTGATTATCTGTTTTTTGGTTGTTGAGTTTGATAAGTTCTTTATAGATTTTGGGTACTAGCCCCAAATCTATAAATGTCATTTGTGAATACCTTTTCCCATTCGGTAGGCTGCCTTTTAGTTTTGTTGATTATTTCCTTTGCTGCAGAAAACCTTTTTATCTTGGTGAAGTCCCAACACTTCATTTTTGCTTTTGTTTCCCTTGCCTTTGGAGACATGGCTAGAAAGAAATTGCTGTGGCCAAGGTCATCCTCTGTAGGATTTTGATGGTTCCCTGTCTCACATCGTCTATCCATTTTGAATTTATTTTTCTGTATGGTGTATGAAAGCAGTCCAATTTCATTCTTCTGCATGTGGCAGAATTTTCCTAACACCATTTGCTGAAGAGACTGTCTTTTTTCTACTGGATATTCTTTCCCACTTTGTCAAAGATTAGATGACCATAGAGTTCAGGGTCCATTTCTGGGTTCTCTATTCTATTCCACTGATCTATGCGTCTGTGTTTTTGCTATTATCATACTGCCTTGTTGACTACAGCTTTGTAATATAGCTTGAAGTCTGGAATTGTGATGTCTCCAGCTTTGGTTTTCTTTTTCAACATATCTTTGGCTATTTGGGGTCTTTTCTGGTTCCATACAAATGTTTATTCCAGCTCTGTGAAAAATACTGCTGTTATTTTGATTGGGATTGCATTAAATATGTAGTTTGCTTTGGGTAGCATAGACATTTTAGGCACATTTGTTCTTTCAATTCATGAGCATGGAATGTTTTTCCATTTCCTGTGTCTTCAATTTGTTTCATAAGTGTTCTACAGTTTTCAAAGTACAGATCTTTTTACCTCTTTCAATAAGTTTATTCTTAGGTATCTTATGGTTTTTCATGCAATTATAATTGGGAGTGATTCCTTGATTTCTCTTTCTGCTGCTTCATTGTTGGTGTAGAAATGCAACACATTTTTGTGATTGATTTTATATCCTGCAACCTTGCTGAATTCTTGTATTAGTTCTAGCATGTTTTTTGGTGGAGTCTTTCAGGTTTTCTTCAGAGAGTAATAAGTTGCCTGTAAAGAGTGGAAATTTGACTTCTTCTTTGTCAATTTGGACGCCTTTTATTTCTTCTTATCGTCTGATTGCTTAGACAAGGACTTCCAGCACCATGTTGAACAACACTGGTGACAGTGGATATCCCTGTTGTGTTCCTGACCTTAGGGAAAAAGTTCTCTGTTTTTCTCCATTGAGGATATTAGCTGTGGGTCTTTTATATATGGCCATTATGATGTCGAGGTATCCCTACTTTGTTGAGGGTTTTAATCGAGAAAGGATGCTGTATTTTGTCAAATGCTATTTTGGTAGCTATTGAGAGGATCATATGGTTCTTTTCCTTTATTTTATTAATGCAGTGTATCACAATGATTGGTTTGTGGATGTTCAACCACCCCTTCAGCCAAGGAATAAATACCACTTGATCATGGTGAATAATCCTTCTAATGTACAGTTATCTATTAACTACTATCTTGTTGAGAATTTTTCTATCCATGTTCATCAGGGATACTGGTCTGTAATTCTCCATTTTCACGGGGTCTTTTGTTTGGGGATCAATGTAATACTGGCCTCACAGAATGAGTTAGGAAGTTTTTGTTCCGTTTCTATTTTTTGTAAGTTTCAGAAGAATAGGTATTAATTTTTCTTTAAATGTTTGGTAGAATTTCCCTAGGAAGGCATTCAGTCCTGGACTCGTTTGTTGGGAGAATTTTTTTATTACTAATTTAATCTCTTTGCTGATTATGGGTCTGTTCAGATTTTCTATTTCTTCCTGTTTCATTTTTGTTAGTTTATATGTTTCTAGGAATTTCTTCATTTCTTCCAGATTGCCTAATTTGCTGGCATATAAATGCTCATATGTTCTTATAATTGTCTGTAATTTTTTGGTGTTCGTTGTGATCTCTCCTCTTTCGTTGATGATTTTATTTGTTTTTTTTTTTTTCTTTTAGATAAGTCTGGCTAGAGATTTATCAATCTTGTTAATTCTTTCCAAGACTAAGCTCCTAATACCATTGATATGATCTATTTTTCTGATTTCTCTATCATTGATTACTGCTCTAATCTTTATTATTTATCTTCTCCTATTGGATTTAGGTTTTAGTTGCTGTTCTTTTTCCAGCTCCTTTAGATATGAGGTTATGTTGTGTATTTCTGTTTTTTCTTGCTTCTTGGAGAAGGTCTATGTTGCTATTACCATTAGTTTTTTACTTTTGTTTTTTTCTTTTTCAGGATTGCTTGGCTATTCTGGACCTTTTCTGGTTCCATACAAATTCTAGGATGGCTTGTTCTAATTCTGTGAAAAATGCTGTTGGTATTTTGATAGGATTGCATTTAATTTGTAGATGCTTTGGGTAGTATAAACATGTTAACAATATTTATTCTTCCAATCCATGGGAGTGGATGTCCTTCCATTTGTGTCATCTTCAATTTCTTTCATCAGTGGTTTATAATTTTTAGAGTACAAGTTTTTCACTTCGTTGGTTAAGTTTATTTCTAGGTAGTTTATTATTTTTGGTGCAACTGTAAATGGGAGTGTTGTCTTAATTTCTCAGTCTGTTGCTTCATTATTTGGATATAGGAATTCAACAAATTTCTGTACGTTGACTTTGTATACTGCAACTTCACTGAATTTATTTAACAGTTCTAGTAGTTTTCTTTAGGGTTTTCTATATAAACAGTCTTTAGGGTTATCTATATATAGCATCATGTTATCTATAAATAGTGAGAGTCTTACTTCTTCCTTACCAATTTGGATGCCTTTTATTTCTTTTTCTCGCCTAACTGTTACAGCTAGGACTTCCAATACTATGTTGATTAAAAGCACCAAGAGCAGATATTCTTGTCTTGTTCCAAACCTTCAGGAAAAGATCTTACTTTTCCAACACTGAGGATGATGTTAGCTGTGGGCTTTTTATATAAGGCCTTCATTATGTTGAGGTATGTTCCCTTTAGAACTACTTTGTTGAGGGTTTTTATCATAAATGGATGTTGTACTTTGTGAAATATTTTTTCTCCATCTTTTAAAATCATATGGTTTTTATCCTTTGTTTTATTGAATCTGATGCATCACACTGATTGACTTGAAAATATTGAACCCCTTGTATCCTGGAAATAAATCCCACTTGATAGTAGTGAATGATTTTTTTTTTACTGTATCGTTAGATTTGATTTTCTGATACTTTGTTTAGGTTTTTTCCTTCTATGTTCATCAGAGGTATTGGCCTGTAGTTCCCTTTTTTGTGGTGGTATTATCTGGTTTTGGAATAAAGAATAAATTTGGGAAGCCTACTTTCCTCCTTTATTGTTTGGTAAAGTCTGAGAAGAATAGGTACTTTAAAAATTTGGTAGAATACTCCTTGGGAGCTATCTGGTCTTGCACTTTTGTTTGTTGGGAGTTTTTTGGTTACTGGTTCAATTTCATTGTCGGTAATCAGTCTATTCAAATTTTCTATTTCTTCCTATTTCAGTTTTGGTAGGTTTTAAGTTTCTAGAAATTTATTTTCTTCCAGGTTATCCGGTTTTTTGGCATATAATTTTTTATAATATTTTCTTACAATTCTTTGTGCTTTTGTAGTGTCAGCTGGTATTTTTCCTCTTTAATTTCTGATTTTGTTCATTTGGCTGTCCTCCCCCTCTCTCCATCTTTAGGATTAGTCTGGCTAGAGATTTATCAATTTCATTAATCTTTCCAAAGAACCATCTCCTGGTTTCATTGCTGTTGTTTTAGTTCTCTACCACTTATTTCTGCTCTGATCTTTATCATTTCCGTCCTTCTGCTGGTTTTGTGTTTTGTTTGACCTTCTTTTTCTAACTGTAAGGTTAGGTTGTTCATTTGAGATTTTTTTTTTTGCTTCTTGAAGTAGACCTGTATTGCAATAAACTTCCCTCTTAGAAGTTTTTGCTGCATCTCAAAGATTTTGTATTGTTTTGTTTTCATTTTCATTTGTCTTCATATATTTTTTAATTTACTCTTTACAAGTGGAGGTGTTAAAGTCCCCTACTATTATTGTTACTGTAGATATTATGTCTGTTATTAAATGCTTTATATACTTGAGTGTTCCCATAATAGGTATATAAATATTTACAACTGTTATGTCTTCTTGTTGGATTGTCCCCTTAATGATTATAGTGTTCTTGTTCATCTCTTATTACATTCTTTGTTTTAAAGTCAACTTTGTCTGATATAAGTATTTTCTTTTCACATCCACTTGCATAATTGTTTCTCCATTCCCTCACTTTCAAATCTCAGGTGTCTTCAGGTCTGAAGTGAATCTCTTGTAGACAACATACAGATAGGGTTTGTTTTTTTATCCATCCATCACCTTATGTCTTTTTACGGAGCACTTAGACTATTTACATTAAAAATAATTATTGATAGGTATGTATTTATTACAATTTTGTTATTTTTCTTGTGTTTGTTTTTGTGGCTCTTCTCTGTTCCTTTCTTCCCCTGGTCTATTCTCATAAGTTGGCTTTCTTTACTGATATACTTGGATTCCTTTATCCTTATTTTTTTCATATCTATTATTTTTTTTAAGATTTTATTTATTTATTTGACAAAGAGAGAGAGAGTGAGCACACAAGCACAGAGCGAGGGAGAAGGAGAAGCAGGCTCCCCACTGAGGAGGAAGCCAGATGCGGGGCTTGATCCCAGGACCCTGGGATCATGATCTGAGCCAAAGGCAGATGTTTAATTGACTGAGCAATTCAGGTACTCCTTTTACTGATTTTTGATTTGCTGTTATCACTAGGTTTGTATATAATATCTTCTGCATATAGCAGTCTATCTTAAGTTAATGGCTGCTTAAGTTTGAACCCTTTTTTACTTCTCTCTTTCCCATATTTTAGAAAATATGTTAGCTGTGGGCTTTTTATATAAGGCCTTCATTATGTTGAGGTATGTTCCCTTTAGAACTACTTTGTTGAGGGTTTTTATCATGAATGGATGTTGTACAATGGAGTCATATTTTCTTTCATTTTGTGAGTCTCTTGGCTGATTTTTACGGAAATACTTATTTTTGAATGACACAGCCTTGCTGGATAGAGTGTTCTTGGCTGCAGATTTTTTCCTTTCAGCACTCTGAAAATATCATACCACTCTATTCTGGCCTACAAAGTTTCTGTTGAACAATCTGTTGACAGCCTTATGGGGTTTCTCTTGTATGTAACCGTCTTCTTTTCTCTTGCCCCTTTTAAAATTATTTATCACTGCCTTTTACCATTTTAATTATTATGTTTCCAGTGTGGATCTCCTTGATTTTGTTGAGAGATCTCTGTGCCTCCTGGATCTGAATTTTTTTCCTTCACCAAATTTTAGAAGTTCTCACCTATTATTTCATCAAATAAATTTTTTGCCCCCTTTCCTGTCTCTTTAGAATCCTTATAATGCTGATCTTATTACACTTGATGGCATCACTGAGTTCTCTAAGTGTATTCTCATTGTGCATAATTTTTTGTTCCTTCTATCTGCTCAGCTTGATTACTTTTCATTACTGTGACCTCCAGGTTGCTGATTCATTCTTCTGCTTCTTAAAGCCTGCTACTTATTCCATCTAGTGTATTTTTCATTTCAATTATTGTGTTCTTCATTTCTGATTGGTTCCCTGTTATCTCTGTGTTAAGGATCTCCTTGACATTCACTACTCTTTCCTAAAGTCCGGTGAATATCTTTATGATCATCACTTTTAATTCTATCAGGCATATTACTTATCTCCATTTCACTTACATCTCCTGCCATGATTTTGTCCTGTTCTTTCATTTGGAACATAGTTCTGTCTCTTCACTTTGCCTAACACTCTGCCTGTCTCTCTGTGTTAGGCAAGTCAGTTATGTCTCTTGCACTTCAAAGTAGTGGGTGGGATGGGCATTTTTAAGAAGGTGGTACTTTTACTCTTCCACAGGGGATGTACAGCTGCTGTGGAGACTGAGGCCGGCCAAGGCCACTCTGCAAAGTGCATGCAAGCAGGAGATGTGGTTTTAACAAGGCATGCACATACTCCATGGGAGATGAACAGTCGCTGCAGGGACCAGGGCCCTGCAAAGCCGGCATTTGGGAGACAAAGTACTGGCAAGGTTTGCACTGGTCTTCTGGGGGTGGGGACTCGCAGCGGCAGGTCTGAGGCAGGCCCACTGGAGCAGGCAGTGTGGTGTTGTTAGCATGTTAGGTAGTGAATGTTGGTGCTGAGAACGTTCCTGCAGGTGGTGTGTATTTATGTTGGGGTCAGGGAGGAAATGGCACTCACCAGCTCCTTAGTTCCTGGAGAAGTTCCCCTGTGAACTCTGAGCTTAGTGATAACTCTCCCTCCTGTATGCTCCAGGCATTTTTCAAACTTGTCTCTATGCTGTATTTCCCAGGGCTTTGTGTTGTGCTGCTTCTTTAAGGGTAGGCACACAGCTTCCTACAGTCCTCCAGGCTCTCCTAGAACCCAACCCAGTAATTTTCAAAGTTCCAGGTTTTAAGTTCTCTTGGTTGTAAGAACTCATGGAATTTGGCCCCTCCGATTTTCAAAGCCAGATTCTATGGGGACTCATCTTCTTCATGCAGGCTCCCCAATAGGACAGTCTGTCCTCTTACCCCTCTCTGTGCCTGGCTCACACTCTTCCTTCAGCAGCTGGACCTGAGGGGTTTACCTTCTCACCATGTCTCTGACTTTCTTTCTTTTTTTTTTTTTCTTTTTAAGATTTTATTTATTTATTTGACAGACAGAAACACAGTCAGAGAGGGAACACAAGCAGGGAGAGTGAGAGAGAGGGAGAAGCAGGCTTCCCGCCGAGCAGGGAGCCCAATGTAGGACTCAATCCCTGGTCTCTGGGATCATGACCTAAGCTGAAGGCAGTTGCTTAACCAACTGAGCCACCCAGGCGCCCTTTGTCTCTGACTTTCTTAAGCTCTTTCATAAGACCTCCTCTCTACATTTAGCTGTGGAGTTTGTTCTGCCACTCTCTGGGTAATTTTCTGAGTTATTTACATTAATGTGAGTGTTATCTAGTTGTAGTCATGGGATTAGGTGGGTTTAGAGTCCTCCTACTTCATCATCTTCCCTGAAAGTCTTTGGTCTTCTGGTGTTCTTGAGCAGAGAAATCATTGAGAGCTTTGAGTTCAACAGGTGCTGGACAGCACCATGTGGGTTCTCCAATAAATAAATTATTTTAGTCTTTTTTAAAGTTTATTGAAGCTTGCTTTATGGTCTAACATGTAATTTATTTTAGTAAACTTCCATGTGCATTTCAAAAGAATGTTGAGGGCAAGTTCCCTCTCTGTGCATCTGTGTGTGTGTGTGTGTGTGTGTGTGGGTGAATTAGGTTAATACTAATATCCATATCTTCTATATCCTTTCTGATTTTGACTTGTTTGTACTATCAATTACTTATAAGGATATGTTAAAATCTACCAAATAAATCCATCTGTTTTTCCTTTCTGTTCCTCAATTTTCTTTTTTTTTTTTTTTTTTTTAAAGATTTTATTTATTTGACAGAGAGAAACACAGCCAGAGAGGGAACACAAGCAGGGGGAGTGAGAGAGGGAGAAGCAGGCTTCCCGCCGAGCAGGCAGCCCGATGTGGGACTCGATCCCGGGTCTCCAGGATCATGACCTGAGCCGAAGGCAGTGGCTTAACCAACTGAGCC
>PITA01009539.1:0-62762 GCA_004023965.1 Spilogale gracilis | reverse complement strand
ATTTTCACTTTATATATTCTGGAGCTACTACTGGGTGCATAGAGATTTAATATTGTTACATCTTCCTAATGATTACTGGTACTAGATATCCTTTATTTCTAATAATGCTTCTTGACTTAAAGTCTACTTTGTTTGCTATGAGTATAAACACCTCATTTTCTTAAAAAGACAGACAAAGACAGACTCAAATAAGGAGAACTGGTGGTTACCAGAGGGGTAGTAGATAAGAATATGGGTGAAACAGGGGATTAAGAATACTCTTATTGTGATGAGCACTGAATAATGTTCAGAACTGCTGAATCACTATATTGTACACCTGAGACTGATATAACATGATATGTTAACTATACTGGAATTAAAACATAAGAAAAGAAATTCTCTTTTTTTAAATATCTGCATAGTGTTTCTTTTTTCATCATTAACTTTCAACATTTTGTGCCATTATAACTTAAGATGTATTCTTGTAAACAGTACATAGTTGAGTTTTATTTTATAATATAGTTTGGCAATTTTTGCTTTTTGGGAGATTAAGTTCTTTTGATTAAATGAATTATCCTTATCTTTACAATTATGTTTGCTATTTTAATCTTGGTATCTATCTGACCCAGTTTTTATGATCCTTTATCTCTCCTCATTTTCCTCCTTTATATTATGTATACATTCCATTATACCACTAACCCCCTCTATTAGTTCCTAAGTATATATATATTTAATACCCTTTTCATGATTTTCCTAGAAATTCTAGCTTCTTTTGTAACTTTTAACCAGTATGAATAGTTAATTTTAGCACTTCTCCTGTAATGCTTAAAACATATTAAGTCCATTACACACTTTCAGGCATCAGGGTGATTTTTTTGTCATGCATTTTAATTACACATACATTTTAATCTCAGAAGACAGTATCATTATTTTGAATAGGCTACATTAAGTCAAAATTTTAATATTTGCCAATACATTTATCTTTCTGGTTGCTCTTTACTCCCTCCTACATTTCTGTATTTATTATCACTTTCCCTTTGACTGAAGAACTGCATTTACTATTTCTTTGCATGCACGTATTCAAGTTACTAATTCTCTGTGTTTGTTTGTCTGCAATGTGCTTATATTTTACTTTCTACCTTGAAGGATATTAAACTGGGTACAGAATTCCACATTGGCGATTTTTCCATTAAGTGCCTTAACAATGTCATTCTGCTTCCTTCTGGTTTCCATTGTTTCTACTGAAAACGTAGCAGTTTTACTGTTGTTCTTTAAAAAAACCTTTTGTCCTCAGTTTGCTTTTAAGATTTTTCTTCTTATCTCTAAAGTTTATCACTTAATCATGTTGCATTTATGTAAGGTTTTGTTTACTTATCCTGCTTGGAGTTCTTACAACGCCCTGAATTTTTGTTTTGCAAGTCTTTCATCAGTTTTGGAAAAATCTTGGCTGTTTTCTCTTCAATTATTGCTGCTGTTCCATTGTCTTTCTCATCTCCCTCCGGGACTCCAATTCAACATGTTAACATTCCTCTGGTCTTCTCAGCTAGGGTTTTCTTTCCCCCTCTCCCAAATTCCTATCTGTTTCAATTTGAAAATTTACTATCAACACATTATCTAGTTTACAATCCTACCATCTACTGCTAAACCCATTTTAATAAGTTAGTAAGTTTAGATATTGTGTTCTTCAGTTTGGAGATTTCCATTTGATTCTTTATAATTATAGAGATTCTTTTTTGTAGGTGAAATGCTTAATCTGCTTATCCATTTTCTTCTTCATGTCTATTACTGTTTTGAATAGATATGAAAAATTAACCATAACTATTACAAAGTCCTTTCTATTCAGCTCCAATATTTCGATTAACTTTGAGTTGGTTTATATAATGTGCATTTACCTTGGTTTTGGTTATGGGGGTCTTTTCTTTTTGTGTGCCTAATAATTTTCAACTGAATGCCTACCATTGTATGTAAAATAATGGTAGATATTCCACATATTATTTATTCTGATGATTCAGGCTTACCTATGCCAGGCAAATGGTGTAGGGCTAATCAACTTAAACAAGAACTATGCAGTGTAGATGCCAATTTGTAGGCTCTAGTTCTCATAAAACAGCTGTAAAGTGCATCCTGCTTTTCAGAAACTATGTTTTTAACCTCCTAAACTGTGCAGCCTCAGATGTCCTAAAGGTATTACTGGATATATGCTTGATGCCCTTTCCTCTCAATATCACCACAAAAACAAAAACAAAAACAAAAACCTGCTGATTTTCCTATATTCTAGGAATTACCTTCCATGAGTAAAAAGTTAGAATTTTTAGATTTCTGCCAGTAGATAACAAATGCCTATAGGGTAAAAGTGGCCACAAAAATCAGCTCTTTCAGTTTTTAACTTCCACTGTCTTGGACATTCTAGTTCTCATTGCCTCAACAGTTCTCTGGTGCCCTTTAAATAAACGATTTTTCTTAGTTGTTTAAAAGAGATGTGTGTGTGTGTGTGTGTGTGTGTGTGTGTGTATGTATGTGTGTATAAAGGATTCTGAAGAATAAATGGTCAAGGTTCAGAAGACAAAACAGAATACAGACCATAAAAATAGATGGGAAAAAAGGATAAAAAAAGACCTAGGTTACCAGATTGTCAAAGAATCGAGTTAAAAAAAGAAAATCACATATATATTCTATATAAGCCACATGATTAGCCACAATAAAAATATATATATATATATATATATATATATATATATATATATGAATGAATGTGTTCAGACATACATATGTTAAATCTGGAGTTATCTTGCTTTCTTTAAGAGATAAATAAAAACTAAAATCGGTTACATGCTACCATAAATGTTTTTAGCCATATATTATTACAGTGGAATATTGTTTTTTGTTTGTTTTACTATCCTTCTTTCTTCCTTGCTTTTTTTTGGCAAAATCATATATATATATATATATTTTAACATTTGAAAAAAGTTTTTATTTAAATTCCAATTTCTTCCCAAGTTTTTATTTAAATTCCAGTTAGTTAACATAGAGTGTAATAATACTTGAATTTAGTGATTCATCACTTACATACAACACCCAGTGCCCATCACAAGTGCTCTTTAATACAAATTACCCATTAAACCCATCCCTCATCCATCTCCCCTCCAGCAACCTTCAGTCTGTTCTCCATAGTTAAAAGTCTGTTTTATGGTTTGGCTCTTTTTCTAACCTCCTATGTTCATCTGATATGTACCTTAAAATTCCACATATGAGTGAAATCATATGGTATTTGTCTTTTTCTGACTGACTTACTATACTTAGCAGTAAAATAATGTTTTAAATATCTTTTGGAAAATCATCTGTATTAGTGTAGGTTCGCCAGAGCAGCAGAACCAATGGCATTCTAAGAAGTCCCACAATCTGCCATCTGTAAATTGGACACCTAGCAAAGCTGATGGTGTAGTTCAGTCTGAGGCTGAAGGCCTGAGAACCAGAGGAGTCAATGTTGTAAGTAACAGCCTGAATCTGAAGGCCCAAGACCTAGGGGAGCTAATAGTGTAAATCCCAGTTCAAGGGGGGGAGAAGACCAATATCTTAGCTCAAGTAGGTAGATATGGAATGAATTCTCCCTTTCTGCCTTTTGCTCTAGTCAGGATCTCAGTGGACTAGATGATGCTCACCCACATTGGGGAGGGCAATCTGCTTACTGAACTCACAAATTCATATGTTAATCTCATCTGAAAACATTCACACAGATGCCTTCAAAAATAGTTTAGCCACTTATCTGGGTAGCATGTGATTCACTCAAACTGACACATAAAATTAACTATCAGACCATCCTTTCCCACTCACAAACTAACTTTAGGGACAGACCCAGATTGTCCTAAGGCAGTCAGAATACTGCATTCCTTTGTGAATAAGGACATGACCCCTGTAGTCCAATTCAAGTTAACAAGACTCAATTCTAGAATTTCTCCTTTTGGTAATTTGTTTCTTCCTCTAGGATTCAATTGGGAAACATGTAGGTTGAAACTTCTACCTCTATACAACTGAAAATTAAGCCAATACATAAAAGAAAGCACACAAAAATCCAGAGATAGAACAAAGCCTTATGGGTCCTAAGCAAGCCTCTTCTGAAATTAAAAAGAGATGAACTACATACATACAACAGCATGAATCTCAAAATCATCATGGTGAAATAAGCCATACATAAAAGAATACATATTGTATGAGTCTATTAATATACCATTCTAGAAAATACTAATACATTCATAGTGACAAAAAGCAGATGAGGGGTTACCGGGACCAACAGTGGAGAGTTGGATAGATTGGAAAATAGAACGATCTTTTGGTTGGGATGAGTGAAATGCTCTTTATCTTCATTACTGTATAGATATATATCTATCAAAATGCATTGGACTGTATACCTTTGATGGATGCAATCTATTGTACATAAATTATACCTCAATAAAGTTGAAATAAAAGTCAACAAATAAATAAAAAGTAATCTCTGGAAGTTAGCCCTATTCTTGGCCTTTTAGTTATGTAAGTAGTAAGTTTTATTTTTGTTTAAACAACTTGAGGTGTGGTTTTCTTTCCTTTGAAACAAGTAACCCCTAACTGATACACTTATGTTAGATTTACAAATTTTATTATGGTAAGGAAAATGTATTAATAGTTTTGAAAGACATTCAATAATGGTTGAACAAAAAGACTTATAGAGGCTTAATGACTCACCTATCCTTTAAATAAAAAACATGATTCTCCAATAATGCTGATTAATTCAAGTTTTAGTTTTAATCCTTTCTAGGAGGAGAGTCAAACATTTCTTAAAGTATTAATTACACTGCTTAGGAATTGTTACTTAATGATTTTCCTAACACTGATTTAGTATTTTTTTCTGTTATACTTACTTATAATTGGACATAAAATAATATATAATTCTTCAAGTTACATAATCATACATTTGTAGAGTTACAAGCCATATCTTCTACTTTTTCTCTTCTTGGTTCTATTATCTTAATTTCTATCCTAAACTTTAATTTAATTTTTAAAATACTTTTTGGATCTTAAAATTTTCTGCATTTCCCCTTTAAAAATCATAGGAAAATATTAGTTTTAGAGAAATATAAATTTTCAAACACCCAATACTTTAGAATAAAATAAATACATTCCAAACACAAGACTGATATTTCAAGATTCAAGAAACACACTGTTTATGTATTGACAATCATGGCCTTATAACTAGGGAAGTTGAAAGTGTGTCTGAGTCACATACACACATTTAATTTTCATTAAAGATTTAAAAATATTTCATAACACATAACTATACATGAATTATGCTGAAACTTAGGTCACAGACATATGCTACTATCTAAAGACAACTGCCCCCAGGACAAAATCAACACACCCAATAGAAATCCTGTATCAAGTTTCATGTTTTAAGTTATGCAATTTGAGAATTTCTGGAAACAAATGTACTAACAGCACTAAGAATGTCTTTTCTCCCTTTTACTTCCTCATCAGTAGTCAGAGAAAATGAAAATAGAAGGCTTTAAATAATTCCTTATCTCAGTAATTTCATCTGACCAAAATAGTTCTTCTGATGTATGTTGAACTATATATAACATAGTATTATTAAAAATCCTTGTATAAATATTTTAATTATCTGTCATATAATTTATGCCACTTAAAACCATTTTACTGCTTGGGGCGTTTGTGTGGTGCAGTCAGGTAAGTGTTGGACTCTTGGTTTTCACTCAGGGTCGTGAGAATGAGCCCAGTGTTGGCTCCCTGCTCAGTGCGAAGTCTGCTTAAGACTCTCTCTCTTCCTCTGCCCCTCATCCCCCTGCATGTTCTCTCTCTACCTCAAATAAATTCATCTTTAAAAAAATTTAAAAAACTGCTTTTCCTATGTTTAAAAAACACTTTAGCTGTTTTTTCCTAAGTGCTTTCATATTTTAAAACTCAATTATTATAGCTATTTTCCTCAAGTTTACATTATCCAGGTGACACAGCTTATAATTATGTATGATTCCTTTAGGATACTGTCTGTCGCTGAGCGTTATCCACCTAGATGGAAGCATACATCTAAATGATTCAGTTTTTGAGTTGAAAATAAATTTTTTGTAGCTTTTACATAATAATATTAGCTGACTTTATCTTTCAATAATATAATAGGTATATAGTGAATTCCTTCTGTCTACAAAAATGAGATATTATCAATTTTATTTCAAAACCACTGAGATGATGGTAGTAAGACACCAACATATGTGTAGCCATTATAACATGAAGTATTTTGTTAAGATACTATGTTTATTTAAAGATAATAAAATCAGTTACTGCTTTTTTAATTTTTTAAAGATTTTATTTATTTATTTGACAGAGAGAGACACAGCGAGAGAGGAAACACAAACAGGGGCTGTGGGAGAGGGAGAAGTAGGCTTCCTGCTGAGCAGGGAGCCTGATGTGGGGCTTGATCCAAGGACCTGGGGATCATGACCTGAGCCGAAGGCAGATAACTTAACTGACTGAGCCACCCAGGCGCCCCTCAATTACTACTTTGTTGCTCAATTCCTAACATGGTGATTTGTACTAACTAAGCACTTAAGACTTTGACTCAATGATTGTCTGTGATTTATCAGGTTAACAACTATCTAAACAACTACCTAAAAACTTAATACTTTCTAAAGAAAATAAGACCTAGAATAGGGGTTTTTAACCTGGGGCACACTGATGGGCTTGGGAGGGGAATAAACTACTTCAAATCATATGCAAATTTCTGTATATGCATATTTTCCTAGGGAGAACATTCAAAATTACCACTGGCTTCTCAAAAGGGTTTAATTACACAAATAGTTAATATAACTAGTTATACAGAGAAATAAAGAACACCAATCTCTTAACAAAAAATGAAATTATTCCTTTTACACATCAAATAGGTTTGACATTAACTATATTCTCATGGATGTCCTTGCTACTGTAATTAAGAATTTGTAAGAAAAAAAAAAGCATCATAGAACATATAACATTTGGTTTCTATCTACTGTAAGAAACAAGAAGTGTGAAAATAAAAAAATTGAAACAAATCTGCAAAAAGGAAATTTTATTAAACTAAACTGCCACAGATAGGAATATCTCAATTCTGAGAATACAGTTTATATAATGTGTAGGTGTCATTTGAATATTATGAAATAATAAGAAATGTACAAAATAATTATTTAAAAATCACATCTATAAATTGGAAGTGCTGAGCACTAAGTAATGATAGGTAAGTTGAAACATGAACCTATATTGAAATCATTAAAGATAAAATCTAGCCTAAAGAGGAAATCACAGGGCACCTGGGTGGCTCAGTTGGTTAAGCGACTGCCTTCGGCTCAGGTCATGATCCCAGAGACCCGGGATTGAGTCCCACATCGGGCTCCCTGCTCGGCAGGAAGCCTGCTTCTCCTTCTCTCACTCCCCCTGCTTGTGTTCCTTCTCTCACTGTGTTTCTCTCTGTCAAATAAATAAAATCTTAAAAGAAAAAAAAAAAGAAATCTTTAAAAAAAAAAAGGAAATCACTTTTGTCAATTTACAAAAAATGTTTCAAAACTAAACCCTCTAAAGCAAAAAATATAAACAAAAATTGAGAAATACCTACCAGGGAATAATAAAGGAACAAAATAATATAATAATTATGTTAGGCAAAACTTGTTTCTCCCCAAAAAAGGATTTGAATTTTCATGTTTTCACTGCCTTCAAATCACAAATGAAAATACTTTGTACCGGGGCGCCTGGGTGGCTCAGTTGGTTAAGCGACTGCCTTCAGCTCAGGTCATGATCCCGGAGACCCAGGATCAAGTCCCACATCGGCCTCCCTGCTTGGCGGGAAGCCTGCTTCTCCCTCTTTCACTCCCCCTGCTTGTGTTCCCTCTCTGGCTGTGTTTCTCTCTGTCAAATAAATAAAATCTTAAAGAAAAAAAAAAAAAGAAAAAAGAAAATACTTTGTACCAAATTGAAAAATGTATCCATTTTCCTCCAGCTTTTTCTAGTTAGGGAACAACAACAAGAAAAAGCTATACAAATAAATGCCTTTGTTATATTATAATCTAGAGATCATATAAATTATGCATTATCTAATGTGTACATTGTAAGTACATAAAGAGATAAAATGTATAAGGGAAGTAAATCCTTGCAATAGAAAACTAAAGTATACGGTTTAGTTCTTCCATGTATTAAAAAAAAAAAACAACAGCCATCATGAAGGCCTGTGCCATTCTTAGGCCACTTTCAGGCAGATTCTGAAAAGCTGGAAAGTAAACACAGGTGTTTTAAAACTAGAGCTGCTGTCACGGACAACCACAGACATCCTTAGTTCTGATGTTGCAACGCCTCTTTTCTGCCCTCTGTTTAAAGCAATGCCCGAAAAGAAAATGTCAAATGTTTCACCTTTCAACACCTCAAAATAAGTAGGAGCTTAAAGTATTGTTTCACAAAAACTAACAAGTAGATATTTTTTCACTACTTTTAAGTGTAACCAATTAAATATTAATTACATAAAATAGAAAGCAGGAATTCTTAAAGAATTAGCACCACCTCCAGCCTTACATCCCCTCTTCTACCAGGTTTTATGACAATTTCTTTAGTTTCTGAGAGTAAAATCTTGTGTTTGACCACATTTAGATAGTTCTTCTATTATATAAGTTTTACAGAAAGTGTCTGATCTGTTCCTGTAAGGTTTAACATATCCATCAGAAATGACAAGGATCTTTTTTTTTTAAAGTAGTTAAGTAGTTTTGGTGACCATGCAAGAAAACATTTAGACTTAGGAAAATTCAAAGCTTGAAAATGTGTAGTTCTCTCTTAGAAAACTGTATCTTAATGGTTACCTAAATAGGAGTAGAAATCATTTACAGAGAAAAACACAAAGCAAAATGACTTCCAAAATGCTGCAGACATGGTACCTATATTAAAAAAATATAATAAATTTTCTACTACTATGATATTATTTAGTCCCTACAATTGTATAATATAGTCCCCCAAAGCAAGAATAACTTTCATTAACAATTGATGAGCTACTATCTAACTAGTGAATATAAAAACCAATGTGAATGAATTATTTACATTTTATCACAAGCATCAAGAAATAGGTGCTGTTAAGAGAATGGCCAAGTATCTATGAGTTCCTAAATAAATCTTGGAGGTTATTTTGGGTGGTTTAGTCCTATCCTCAGAATTCCACATATAATTCATTTGCTCAATTCATATAAAAACTGTTCCATAAAGTCATACTTGTGTATTTGACTATTCATAATAAAATACCAGGAGTTTCTCATTGCTCTAAGTTTTTTTTTTATAAAAAGAAATATCTGCCTTTAATAAGAAAGTGATAAAAATTAATAGGTGTAAAAATTAAGGGTATAAAATACTTTTTTAAAAATCAGTATCTATACTTTTTCAAAAATTTCTTCAGATATTTTATAATGTTCTCTTGCATTATCTTTATTCAAAATGTAAAGAAACTAATATTAGAGCTGCATATTTGCTAATCAGAGGCAATCAACTATAAGTGAGAGAAAAGCAAATAAGCTTTTTTATCTTGTTCAGATCCACCTATGCATTGCTTCATCTCACATGTGGGGGACATTATATAGCATTAAGAGACGTAATAATGTTAAGTTGTGACAAACCAATGAAGTAAAGAAATTTAGAATTAAGTTTGACAGTTCCTAACCGAGTCCACTGTACTTTGGTATTGCCACATGTATATGATACCTACAGGCACAAAGGAGCAAGGAAAGGGCAGTGTGTCAGCCGTAGAAGTTAATTTCCTTGCTTTTGTTGGTTTATATTACCATCTAATATTACGTAAACAATCCGTTTCTAGGCAATTTATTTTTTCCTCTGCCATGATGAGCTGAGCTCATTTGGACACTAAACATCTTTCAACAGAAAAAAATCTAGTTTAACAGCAACAGCAATGAAAGCTCATAAAAGAATGCCATTTAAAAATAAAATTTACAAAAATATATGATATAGAATATTTGTTTAACTAGGAAGAACATTATTACTCATATTTTACAACCTTTAAAATATGAAGGTAATTAGCACAACAGAATTTATTAAAACAAATTGTTCACCTCAGAATACTTAGGATTTATTAGTAAGTCTGATTCAGTCTTTCTAAAAATTAAGTGATTATCTGAAAACGTATGGATCTAGATAAAAATCATCATAAGTGACTAACACAGGTTAGAGTCCAGGAATCAGAATATTAAGTGAATTTTTGGAAAGGCATCACAGAGTTCAAACTGATCATCATATGATGGGGCAAAAATAGAGTGGACAAAGGTACTTTTCGATCACTGTGAACAGTGAATTTCATTATCCTTTTATTCTAGTAAAAACAAATAGTCATTCTAGTATTTAAGATGAATAATCCATGTAATAAATTCAATTTTAAAAAATGGTATTCTTAGTAATGACAGCAATGCTTATATATCTTTAGTGTAATGTGTACAAAAATGATTCTGAACTTAAAATATCAAGTATTAAAAGAAGTGAATCATAAACTACATATAATAGTGGAAATAGGATACTGGATTATATTGGAAACACTCCATGGAATATATAAAACCACACTGTATGATTTAGTGAAATTAAAGAAGTAGAATTACAAGATAATATAAATATCATTTGGATACAATTATGATTGTGCAAAGTTCAAAGTTAACATTTTCTAAAGAAAAGGCCCTAAGTTATCAAAACTCTAAAGCTGCACTCAGAGTTTTTCAAGACTATGAAATATATTCTAAAATATATATTTAATGACTATGAGATAATAAAAATATTAGTAATATGCTTTTTGTAATGCATTTTAAATATTAAGCAATAAATTATAGGATCCTCTAAACCGTGTCTATGAGTTACTAGGCAAGAATGATTTTTCAAGATGCCTTTTTTTTTTTTTTTTTTTTGGTTTCAGTTAAAATTAAAATCCATGCTGTCTAATCCTTGGAGTCAATTTGTAATTAAGGGGATTTGATGAGAGACCAGGCACTGAATTAATGATAAAATTTAATATCTGTTTTAATGCATCAACATAACAGAAAAACTAACCAACACAGATCAACACAATAAAGTCATTTTCGTATAGAAGGCAAACTACAGCTAAGTCATTTTGCGAGCATTCATTTTCTCTAACAAAGTGTACATGCTCAAGTTCTGTAGATGCATTACTAAAAACTATGTATCTAGAAAAAAACTCATGTCAAGTATGCTACTAGAACAAAGATTTGCTTGGTACAGGAAACTACATTATTTAATGTAGCTAATTTTACTGAGAATTTTATGTAATCTCTAATGAAGTATTTAATGGCTTTCCACCATCATGTCGCAAATCAGAAATACTTTTACTTAGTAGCCAAGGTAGATTAACTGTATTTGATAATCTAACATTTGTTTTTTAAATATAAATTTTTAGCCTGGAAAGAATATGTAATTTTTAAAAATCAATTTTAAATAACCATCAGGATTTTTGTACTATATTTTTCAAAGTTTTAGTATATCTCAATTCACAGGTGAACTTAATATGTCCAAATTATTCCATCACTATAAGGTACAAACTTGTATAGATTCTGATTACTGGAAACACTCAAAATGAAAAAGAAAACTTTCATTTAACCAGGATTCCTTATTTAGTTTCATCTAGCTTACTCCTAAAATACCAAGAAAGCACTTTAAAAAGACATAAAACTGAAAATGCCATCAAAATGCTATCAAGTCAGTACTGAAATCAAGTAAAAAAAAAAATGAAACAGAACTAAAATTAAAAGCACAGTGGGGGGGCGCCTGAGTGGCTCAGTGGTTAAGCAACTGCTTTCGGCTCAGGTCATGATCCCATGATCCTGGAGTCCCTGGATCGAGGCCTACATCAGGCTCCCTGCTCAGCAGAAAGCCTGCTTCTCCCTCTCTCACTCCCCCTGCTTGTGTTCCCTCTCTAGCTGTGTTTCTCTCTGTCAAATAAATAAAATCTAAAAAAAACAAAAAACAAAAAACAAAACAAAACAAAAAAAACGCACAGTGGGTAGAAAACAAATGTATCATTTTCAGAAACAAAAAAATCCCAAGGCCTAAAGAGAGATTAGGGAACTATTTTGTCCCTATTTTACTTTGAAACACCAAGTCTATCTATGTCAGCAAGTTTTCAAATTCAGTGTGAAGATTTTCCAATTCAGAATGCTTTGGGTCAGGCCCAGATTTATTATTTTGGTAACATTCTTCTGATGATTCTAATACATGCCTCTTTCAAGAACCATTAACCTATACTCATTACCTAACAACCAGTCAAGTGGACCTTTACTGTTTTTAAAGCTACCCAGGGTGTTGTTTCCGACAATGTATCATGAATAACTTCTCTTCTATGTCTTGGCCCACTATAACAGCAAAACTCAATAGGCTACAAAAAAAAAGGGAGGAAATATTGAGGTGAGAGCAGAAGGCAAAGAGAAAGTAGGACTGAAGGTACTGTTCATGTGCCAGAGCTAGGAAAGGCCTGCAGGAAATCCTGGGAGCACTGAGTTTCTCACATACTCCATTTCTTTTCAAATCAGTGCTTATTTTGATATTAAAACAATTTCATCCTACCATCCAAATACCTCTCTGGTTTGGTGCCAGACAAGAGGATGTGGCCAAACTGAAGACAGGATGAGTAGACATTATCTGGGCAAAGGAGGTAGGGCAATAGGTGATGTAGGGCCTTTCAGTCAAAGGAAATACCAGTTCCAAAGTTAAGGTGATACAAAGATTTAAAAAGGGCTCCAAGATCTATCTAAAGCCAGCCCACATAATGACAAATCTGCCTGGTGTGCTTAATATTCAGTCCCCTACTGAAAGTTTATGTCATCATTTGAGTATTCATTTTCATTTTTTTGGTTACATCTTTTTTTTTTTAAGATTTTATTTATTTATTTATTTGACACAGAGAGAGAGAGATCATCGCCAGCAGGCAGAGAGCCCAATGTGGGCCTCGATCCCAGGATCCTGAGATTATGACCTGAGCCGAAAGCAGAGGCTTTAACCCACTGAGCCACCCAGGCGCCCAGTTACATCTTATATATTACAAAATATATAAGACAGGAGAGCATGCAATATAATTTTATATTTCTGTAACTGTGTAGCAAAATAAAATCTCACATTCCTAAAATAATATTATGAAATTCAAAATTAGAAAAACACTGGCATCCAATGTTAAGGCAATTAAATGTAAGAATTCACAAGTATTGCTTTTGTGGTTTGCCAATGATAATCTCCACTGATAATGGTACAGTTTCCCAAAGAAGTTCAGAATTTCTTCCATGTAAGAGGTGATGGTTCATCTGAACCTCATCGATTTTTATTGTGTCTTGATGAACTTACACAGGCTTTGATGATTTGGCTATACCTGGAGCTGGAATCCACAGACCCACCCTTCAGCCTAACTGTGTCTTTCGGAGAGCATGTAATGAATGCTGTCATAGCAATTCCCCATTTGGTATGCAAAGACCATAAACCTGGTCTAGCTGTCAGTCTTGTGTATTGTAAGGAAAGGCACCCTCTTAAGGAACAATGTACTGTGTGGAAAACAAAGTCTGGCACAGGAACAGAATGCTGTTAGGAATCAGTACAGAATTTCTCTCCATTTCCTTCACTCGGAATTTTGTGTTTTTTAATACACTGGCTCCGACTTTTCCAACTGGCTGCTTCATAACTTCAGATCACACATGGCCTATTGCAGAGCACGTGGCCCTAAGTCTAATTCAGGATCACCTGGCTCAGCCTTCAAAACCGACTGGCCCATTTCTTCTCAGTTTCCAAATTATTAAATTATTATTTGACTTAGCAGTGGTCCTTTTTGAACCAGGACATACAGGTTACCACTAGCTGGCTTTAGGTTAGACAGCCACGTATCAGACTTCTTATACAAGGAGAATGACTGAGAAAATGTTTGCGATAATTAATAAATCATTCTCAATGTTCCATTCACATTACATTCTAATCCTTGCACTTTCACTTAATAAATCAGCTCCTCAAAAAGTAAGTTCTCTTTTTTCCACCTTTAAACTTTCCATTTGCGTGGCAGTTTACCAGATTCAAGCCCACCACCAAAACCGCCGAACTGACTCTGCAAGGACAAACCTACCACTGACCTCCTAGTTGCCAAATCAAATGGACACTTAGACCTTATTTGGTTTCTCTGTAGCACTTGACACTGTGAACCACTCCCTCCATGGACTTTTATTCTACTCTGAATTCTATCACAACACAATCTCTTGGTCATCTTCTTACCTATTTCTTCTCAGTCTCCCCTGTAAACCACTTATTTCTGTGCACCAAGAGTCAGATGCTGGAAATCACTATTGTTCCATTTATCTTGCTTCTTCTGAATCTGACCTCTGAGTATTCCCATACACTTCAATAATTTGAACTACAACTTGTACAAGATCTGGTGTCATTCTCTCCCTTCTCAAAATAATTTCCTGCCACTATATTTCTCACTATGTCACTTATGCACCAAGTGACATATTAGTAAGTTACTCCATTTTTATTTAAAATACATTAATAAAAATACAGAGGGGAAAAGGGGGCCTGGAATCACTGGCTTCCAGTAGTACATAACTGTTTCAATTGAATTTAAACTTGTCAAGACCACAGTTAAAAGCAGAAATTATGCCATTCATACTAACATTAGCCACAAACTAGGCTTCTGACATAGCCAGAACAATCTTTAAAAACAAAAACAAAGTGGGAATTTAGAGTCCAGATCTAAACTCTCATATATAGGTCAAATGATTTTTGGAATATATAAAGGAAATCTTCTAACTCAACAATGAAAAGACAATAACCCAATTAAAAATGGGCAAAAGATCTGACAGATTTATCTCTAAAAATGTACAAATGGCCAATAGGTGTATGAAAAGATGGTCAACATCATTACTCATTAGGGAACTGCAAATTAAAACCACAGTGAGATACCACCTCACACCCACTAGGATGGCTACAACAGAAAAGACAAGACAGTGTTGGTGAGTATGCAGAAAATGTGTACATGGTTGCTAAGAATGTAAAATGGTGCAGCCACATAAAGAACGGTTTGGCAAAACTGCAAAATGCTAAACATAGTGTTACCATATGAAACCTAGCAATTCCATTCTCAAGTACATAACAAATAAAATGAAAACATACATTCAAATAAAAAATTGTACACAAATTATCATAACGGCATTTGTAACAAAGTAGAAACAACCACCTAAATGTCCATGAGCTAATGAACTTGTAACAGTATACAGTATATCTATACAATGAATATCATGCATCAATAGAAAGCAATGAAGTTATGATACATGCTATAACATGCACAAACCTTGAAAATATTATGGTAAGTGAAGAAGGCAGTCACAAATGACCATATATTGCATGATTTCACTTATATGAAATATCCAGGATAGACTGACCTATACAGATAGGAAACAGATTAATGGTTACTTAGGACTAGGAGAAGGATGTTGGAAGGAATGGGGAAATGAAAGTGAAAGTGTGAGATGGTATTGGCTTGTTTGAAAATTTTCTAAAATTAGTTTGCAGTGATGGTAGAACAACTCTGTGAATATAATAAAATAGTACACTTTATTTTTTTTTTTAAAGAATTTTTATTTATTTGACAGTGAGAAACACAGCCAGAGAGGGAACACAAGCAGGGGGAGTGAGAGAGGGAGAAGCAGGCTTCCTGCGGAGCAGAGAGCCCGATGTGGGACTCGATCCCGGGTCTCCGGGATCATGACCTGAGCCGAAGGCAGTTGCTTAACCAACTCAGCCACCCAGGCGCCCCAAAATAGTACACTTTAAAGTGAATTTTGTGGTTAATGAAATATGTATCAATAAAGTTATAAAATGCAAAACAAAACAAAACTCAGGGACAAAGGACCAAGGAAAAGCAAACAAAAATCAAGAAAAAAATGAAAAAAACTTATAAACAAATACATAGATTTACTTATATTCACACAGTGTACACATCCACTGAACATATGAAAAAAATTTCAAACTCACTCTTAACAAAACTCTGAAAGTGAAAAACAAAAAACAAAAAACAAAACAAAGCAAGAAACTCCAGGTCAATTTCATTTATTCTCAAGAGTGTAAATTTTGGAGAGAGTTTGGAGTTGTCTAGGTCTACCAATTATTACTATCCATAATATTGGTTATGTTAGTTAACCCATATTCCTCAGTTTCTTCACTGATAAAATTAGGAATAGTCATAACACCTATCTCAGAGGGTCACTTCGAGGTTTAAGTACTTTAACATATGTATAGTATTAGTAATAGTGCCTAGCACTCAGTGAATGCTATAGGAGGGCAGACGATTATAATATGATTTTTAAAATTCTCAAAAACAATGACAAACCCAATCTAATAGTTTATTCAAGGAATTGTTCAATACCAAACTCAATAAAATTTATTATATTCACTAATACAAACTTTAAAAAATTCTAGAAAGAAACCAGTTGAATATGACAAAACAGTATTTATCAAAATCCAAGTAGAGGTAATGCTCATGACTATGATGCAGAAAGCTAGAACAACTGTCATTCTACGTAAACTATAAGAAAAGCTATATAATGCACAGAGTTATAAATTTACTAGAGCTCATTAGAGAGCTAAGTTCACAAGGCTTAACTTCAATGAGGGACAAGACTCCAAGGAGAAATAGGATGCATACTAGCTTACCTTGGACAGAACCTGGGAAGAATGGCCAGCTATCATAGAGAGACCTCAGAAATCCCTGACAAAAGGGGTGTGCACTTACTGGAAAGCTCTTCCCCACATTGCTCTACTAGGTACACATGGAAAAGGCCAGGGCAGGAAATCAAAGATAGCCTCCCTCAGTGATGCACACATGCAGGGTATGTAGGATTAGAAACTGGTTGCTGCTCTGGAAGGAGCAAATTCTTTCTCACCCCACTACACCTCCTAACTCCACCCACAGCTTCCACGGATAGAGCAAAAACCATCAACAGCTGAAAGAAGAGCAGAAAATGGGATACAGGAAAAAAAACAAAAAAACAAAAAAACAAAACACTGCTTGGGAATGGTAAAAGAAAGAAGTCCTATTTTGGGGCTAGTGGCTAGAAACAGACCTGCCTCCAGGATCTTATACCATACCATTAGATAGCTTCTAAAACTTGATACAGGGCAGGAAGGTCTCTTCTATACAATATGGCCTAGAGATACAAGTCAGACTTTGGCTGATATGGAAAAGAATTCTGAGAAATCCACACTCCAAAGCCTGAGCATAAAGGGACTGTCTAAATTTGAAGCAGAGGACTCTCAGTCCTCCAACATCAGACTATAAATAGAATTTTACCTGGAAGAAAGGAAAAAGTGTAGAGTGAGACACCCTCTGAGTCTAAGCACATAGGTTCAACTGAAAACTAAGGGTGGAGCACAAACACTGAGAAAAATCCTCCAGCATCTAGGCAATAGCAACCTGTTACTAGAGCAATTTGAAACCTATGATGCACTGACAAAGCAACAAAAAACCCCCACAAATCTAGCTCAATGCTCATTCTACTGGCCTGAGAGAAAAACCACTGTTCCACGGATAATGCCCAGCATTCAATAAAAAATCATGAGGCATGTGAAAGCAAAAGCAAAGCAATACAAAACAAAAATATAAAGCAACTAAATAATCACAAAACCCGACTCAGAGATGACCCACCTTTTGGAACTATCAAACCGAGACTATGAAGGAAAAGGGAAAATCCCCTGGTAAATGTCAAACTAATTTAGCATGATGTAGAATCCATTCCCACTAAACTCAGGTCAAAGACAAGGATATCCACTACTGTAACTACTGGTCAAGATTAATTTGGTAGGTCTAGGAACTGGGAGAGATAAAGGGGGATATTATTAAAGTTTTCTTTATATTTTAGCATTTATTTCGCTGGCTATGGTAAGTATGTATAACTTTTTATGTAACTTCCTATTTTTGCAATAATTCAAGACCCACAAGAACTTGCAAAGAGTACAGGGTTCCTTTTTTTTTAAAGATTTTATTTATTTGACAGAGAGAAACACAGGGAGAGAGGGAACACAAGCAGGGGGAGTGAGAGAGGGAGAAGCAGGCTTCTCGCTGAGCAGGGAGCCCGATGTGGGACTCGATCCCGGGTCTCCAGGATCATGACCTGAGCCGAAGGCAGTCGCTTAACCAACTGAGCCACCCAGGCGCCCCAAGAGTACAGGGTTCCTGAATAGCCTTCATTTCACTTCTTCCAGTGATAATATCATATACATACCATAGTATATTGTCAAAAGCAGGAAACTGACATTGATATAATACTATTAACTCAGATATACACCTTATATGGATTTCATCTGTTTTTACATCTTCTCTCCCAGCTTTCCTTCCTGGTATGTAATTCTATGACATTTTAACATCATAAAATCTGACAACACTATGCAGAAACTCCCTGTTAGACTTCAGTAGTCACACTCAAGCTCTTCCACCTTTCTTCTTCTCCAAGAAACCACTGATCTGTTCTCCATCATACTGATTTTGTCACTTTGGAAATGTTATATAACTGGGATCATACAGATACAACCCTTCGATATTGGCTTTTCTCATTCAACATAATGAGAACTGTCAAAGGTGTTCTATGTATCAATAAGTTGTTTCTTTTTATTGATGAGTCACAGGTGTTTATGTGGAATGTTGATCCACTGACCTACCAAAGGATACCTAGCTTCTTTCTAGTTTTGGCCAGTTATAAATAAAGCTGCTATGAACATTTCTATACATCATTTTTGTGAATATAAATTTTCATTTCTCTAGAGTTAAGACCCAGGAGTGCAATAGCTGGGTTATATGTTAAAAATATTCCTTCTTTAAAAGAAAAAAAGATTTTATTTATTTGAGAGAGAGAGAGAGAGAGAGAGAGAGAGAGAGAGAGAGAAAGAGAGAGAGAGCACGTGTGCGTGTGTGCACAAGTGGGGAGGGGCAGAGGGAAAGGGAGAAGGAGACCCCTTGTTGAGCAGGGAGCCTGCCAAGGGACTCGATCCCAGGACCCTGGATCATGACCTGAACTGAAGGAAGCAGCTTAACCAACTGAGCCATCCAGGCGCCCCTGTTAAATATATTTCTATAAGAAACTAGTGAACTATTTCTCAAGGCAGCTGTATCGTTTTACGTTTCTACCACTAGTGTATGAGAGATTCAGTTTCTGTACATATCATCAATATTTGGTATTGTGAGTACTTTTTATTTAGCCATTCTAATAGGTATGACATGGTATCTCATTGTGGTTTTAATGAAATTTTAAGAGAAAAATTCAACTTTTAGAAGTTTTAAAAACAATACAATTAAAGCACAAGCTCTTTTGTTTTTTGAATTATTTTTGGTCAAATATTCTGCTTTGGTAACCCTGAAAGTGGGTCTAGGAATCTGAATTTAAATGTTCATCCTGTTATTCAAGTACTCTGCTTCTAGAAATCTATTTTGAAGAAATATACAGTCTTTAAAAATTTAACTCACATTTATCATTTTCCAGGAAACTATTAGAAAGTACGCTCTATCAAAATGAAAGATTACGAAAAGCAGGAGAAAAATGAGATATAGAAAACAGGTGATCCAACATAGAAGAAACTAAAGGAAGCCACAGAATTATATTGAAGATAGGTTCCAAGACCAGTAATGTCCTATAGGACAATCAGTTCAGATCCTCAAAAAAGAAAAAAAAAGTTTAAGTTTTAGGTAACAAGATATTTATATCTAGTGTGTGGATGTAATAGTGATACGCAGTACACAAAGAAATACAGACTATAATTCTGAAGAAGATAAAATATTGAAAAAGAAAGGAATTGTGAAGGGTGTGAAGGATGAAATATTTCTACCCTTCTTGGAGGCTAACAAATTAGCCTGCCAGTTTCATGTGTACTGGCAGAAGACAAGAATTCTGCATCCCAAAGAAATTTACTCAGACAACACTTAAGCTTCATGTTTGTATTGGTGGTCTTTGCTCCCCAATCCCCATGGAGGCAACGTGGAAGGGAACAGTTGGCTACTGCACACACAGTGGGAATGCATTACAGCTGAAGAAATCTAAACTCAGGGAAGCCAAAGCTTTTATAATAAACTGCAAGCAAACTTACATGACCTCTGCCTCAGAGGGAGACTTTACTTTTATTATATTGGACAGTAAACAAATCTGCCTTCTGCTATAGAGGGAGACACTATCTCTATCTTCCAAGACTGTTTGCTAAGCAAATATCCTCCAGAACATATTTCAGAACGATTGCACCTCTGCTCACAAAACATGAAGAAACACAAAAAATCCATGGGAGAACTGTCACCCTATTAATCTAGAGGGGCACAACCAGCAATAGGTTTCAAAAAAAAAGTTAAACAGAATTTAAAATGTCTGAATACAAATATGTCAATAGAGTACATATTATTTCTTTACATTTTATGTATGTATGTATTTTATTTACCTGTATGTTTGTATATTATCTGGGCCATGGCATAAAATACAATTCTTGCTGAGATTCTGAAGAATACTATATGGTCAGTTATGAATATTATAATAATGTAAATACTAAGTACTAACCTAAGAGAAAGCGAAATCTTCATCTTCATAGGGAGGGAGTCAATTAATAATAATAATAAATGAAAAAAAACCCATAAACTTTTCACTTAGAAATACAGTACAGATACAGAATAAGTGGCTGAAAAAGCTGAAAGTGATTTTTTTTTTCCCCTGTAGAGCAGAAATCAGGAGAGGTAAGATGAGAAACTGCATTATTTTTTATTAGAATCCTTATTGAATCATTTAGCATTTTTTTCAAGGGTCAGGGGGTAGGGGGACAGAGAGAGGAGAGAGAGAATCTTAGGCAGGCTCCCTGCCCAACATGGGGCTGATCTCATGACTCTGAGATCATAACCTAACTGAAATTAAGAGTTGGATACTTAACTGACTGAGTCACCCAGGTGTCCCTAGAATCATTTGCCTTTTAAAACTATTTGCTTTACTGAAAATAAAAAAAAAGAAAAATAATCAAATTTGTTTGCGAAATATGGTTAAATTCTACAATACACAAAATATTTAAAATATATGAAAATATTTTTCACAGTGGTGTTAAGAATGCAAAGGTACCTAAATATTCAACATTAAAGAAGAGTTAAAATTATGACGCATCTATGCATTGCAAATTCCGTAGTACATTAAGGTGATATTTATCGAGTAAGTGTACTGGAAAATGCCTATGAAGTGGTTAAGTAGGGAAAGCCAGATACTAATAAGTTGCATGTGTGGTATAATTCACTTAAAAGATATTTATTCAGTTAGTGATTGCTACTAATGTGTACTTGTAGGAGATCCAGTCTCAGCTGCTATGAATGGGAACAGCCATACAAATTGTTAACAGCTGTCACCTGTTATGAGTTGATGAGTATCTCTGATTTACTGTCACATATTTTTAATATCATCAATAGATACAGAGGTGTACAAAGTAAACAGGAATCCTTGATCATGGAGTAGTCATTTCTATCGCGAAAATGGACAATAAATATAGTAAGTAAGATGTGTACTTTCTTGGAAGATATAGTACTCTGGAGTAAAAGCAGGGAAAGGGCCAGAGAAAATGCTTGTGAAGACCTCACTGAAAGCTGGCATTTGAATAGACTTGAAATTTCGAGTTAAGAAAGTAAGTCATGTGAACATTTGGGATGGGGGGCCAAGTGATGCTTGGGAATAGGAACAGAAAGTACAAAGGCCTTCAGATGCAAGCATGCCTGGTATATTTATGGGACAGTAGGAGAGGAGTGTGACTAAAGTGCAGTATGATGCCAAAGAGGAAACTGAAGGCCCATCGAGGGGTCTTGTAGGTTTATCCTCTGAGTGAAATGGCAGGCCACTTAAAGGCTCTTAGCAGGGGAGTAATGTACTCTAATTTATATTTTCATAGGATGGTCCTGAAGACTGTGTTGAGAATAGGGGAGGTAAGGATGGAAATAAGAAACCACCAATAGGCTTTGCAATAATCCAGGCAAGAGATGATGGAGGCCTGAAAGATAGGAGTAGCAGTGGAAGTGATGGGAAATGACTAATTCTTGATATGCACCAAAAAGTAGAGCCAAGAAAATTTATTTACAGATGGAATATGGAGTGTGAGAAAGAGAAATCAGGGCTAACTCCAGGATCTTGGCCTAAGTGGCTGGTAAGATGGAGATGCTCTTTTCAGACAGAGCCTGCAGAATGAGCACGTTCTCAGAGGAAGATCATGAGCTTGGTTTTGGGCATATTGTGGTGTTTCTACACTTCCAAGATGTGACAAGGCCCCTAACAATTCTCGCCTCCTGGTACCCATGTCCTTGTAGAGTTCCTCTCTTTGAGCATGAGATGGACTAATGACTGACTTTTTAAAAGACGATTTTCTATTTTAAAATAATTATAAATTCACAAGTAAAAGAGAAAAAAAAGACATATGCATAGATCCCATGCACCCTGTATCTGACCTCCTCTCATGGTTATTATCTTGCATAATCACAGTAAAATAGCGAAACCAGGAAAATGACACTGCAGCACAGCGCATGCAGCTTCTTTAGACTTCGCTAGCCTCACATGCACCTGTGTGTGTGCATGGGACTATAGTTCTATGCGATTTTATCACATGTAGGTGCAACCACCACCACAAGCAAAGACACAGAACTGTTCCAACACTACAGGGATCTACTGTGCCACCCCCCCTTTGTCCTGGTAGAATTCTTAATCATATTTCTTTAATTCTAAAAAAATCTTCATTTAAAGATAAATTATATGGTTATCCTACCTAAGACCATACTAGCTTAAAATGGACTGCTTTTTCTTTAATGCAGAAACTATGTGGGCCTGAATTCATCATCCCATAGATACAGATAGATAGATAGGTAGATAGATGATATAATATAACAAATTTATAAAATCACATTTTCTAATTTAAATGACTCTGAATGTCATTCTGTTTTAAAGATGTAAATTAATGGTGTCCCTCTTATCAATATTTTTAAGCCAATAGTGAAAAACTAGAATTCTTGACACTGCACTATTCAATTCATGAGTGAAGGAACTTTAGCACAAAACAACTTTCTAGAGAGTTTTAATTGGGCCCAGTTAGTGACTATGAAGACATTATTCCAGAATGATTTCATATCCTCTATGTCCTGAACTTGTAATACTTAATAAATATGTTGACTTGAACTATGACAGATTAAAACTAATTTCTAATTTCAAAATCTTACTATGTAATGAGTTCAATAATGCATTAAATTCCAAGAGACTAGGAATCTGAAAAGGCTATGATCCCTTTTTCTCAAGAAGTCTTTTATTTTTTTTTAAGATTTTATTTATTTGGGCGCCTGGGTGGCTCAGTTGGTTGAGTGACTGCCTTCGGCTCAGGTAATGATCCTGGAGACCCGGGATCGAGACCCACATCAGGCTCCCTGCTCGGTGGGAAGCCTGCTTCTCCCTCTCTCACTTCCCCTGCTTGTGTTCCCTCTCTGGCTGTGTTTCTCTCTGTCAAATAAATAAAATCTTTAAAAAAAAAAAAAAGATTTTATTTATTTGAGAGACAGAGTGAGAGAGAGAGAGCGAGAGCGCGAGTGCATGAGTGGGGAGGAAGGGAGAGAAAGAAGCAGACTCCCCTGCTAAGCATGGAGCCTGATGTGGGACTTGATCCCAGGACCCTGGGATCATGACCTGAGCTGAAAGGCATACACTCAACTGACTGTGCCACTCAGGCGCCCTGAAGTTTTCGATTTAGAGATGACACATAAGCAATCAACTGACACTCGAGACAGAATTAAGTAAAAGTCCTAATAGAAGTAAAGGCCAGAGGAAATTAAAGAACGTGACACATTTAGGAAGTAGTGGGGGGATGGTTGGGTTTTATCAAGACTACAAAGAGAAAAATACTGAAAAAAAAGTGAAGTAAAAGGAAAGTAAAAGAAAAAAACAGGCTAAAATTATAGGGTGGAGTCTTAAATTCTTAAGTCTTTAATTAGGAGGTTTGGATTATACTCTGCACATAATAGAAAGCCATTAAAGTTTTTTTTTTTTTTATCTGACCATTATTTCACTCTTGTTCTTGACAGTTACTTTCTCTCTGCATATTTAAGGAATTATTCCCATTGTTGCTTTCAGGGTATTTAAGAAATTATTCCATTATTACTATTAAGAAGTCAGTGAGTCTAAATGCCATTCCTCTGTTAAATGTCTTTCTAATGATTGTTTTTAAGAGCTTTAACTTCAATGTTCTGCAATTTCTCCTAATTTGTCATAGTTGGAATTCATTTGGTATCCCTAGATCAAGGCTCTTATCATTTGACAATTCTGGAAGTCATGATTTCATAGTATCTTGCTTTTTCATGATTTCAGTCTTTTCTCTGTATCTTGCCTTTTCCCTGTTCCCTAAAATATCTACTCTAGAATGCTAAATGATTTATTTTAGATCTTTTCACCCTTATCTTTGTGTCCCTAACATCTATTATATATTTCTCACTTCTTCATCTTTCTGGTTTTCATGTCCATAGTTGGTTCAGATCTATCTTCCAGTTCACTAAGAGTGTCTTACATTGTATGTCATCTGCTATTTAGCCTATCTGTTTAATTTTAATTATTTTATTAATTTCTGTAATCTCATTAGTTTTTCCAAATTCACTTTATCATTTTTGGTCATTTTTCTTGCTGTTATTTTCAAGCACCTCTTTTTAAAGATATCACATGTATGTTACATTCTGTGACAAATAATTAGAATACCAACTATTTGCTGCTAAAGTATTTGGTTCTGCTGCTTATGTTTTTACTAACTTCCATTAGAAATGCCTTTCTCTTTTATCTGTTTTTTAATAGCTCTGGGTCTTTGAAATTTTATTTATAAGAAATATTAGGGAGTAAGTGGAAGGTAATTTCCTTTGGGTTGTTGTCTATGGGCCCCTCCAGGGTAGGACTACTTCAATTAAACCCTTAGCTTTTAGAACTACCCAAGTATCAAGAATTCAGGCAACCTGTGTGGTTCTAAATCTGCCTGCCTCAGAGCTGGCCAAGGAAGAGAGATGAATTCTCAGCAATTTCACTCCCTCCACAATCAAGAAAGCCAAATTCCTCTGTTACCTTATTTTGTGGGAAGGACCTGACTCTTGTTCACCTAAACACTAATGGTGTGGCCATTATAATACCAGAGTCAAGAGAGGATATCTCATTACATTCTCTGGCTTAAACAGGCTCCAGGCTCTATTTCTTGTTTGTCTTGCCTCTGAAACCATTAAAATGGAAAATCCACCAAGGTTTGACAAAGGTTCTCAGGGTGAAAGACAACCTCTGGTAATCACTTACTTCTCATGTTCCCCTCCCCCATATCCAACCCCCATTTCTACTTTGTTTTAGGCCTTTGTTAATTCCTTATCTTCCTGCCTTCTCTATAATGTTGTAAAATATATTTAAATTATAAATTTTAGCCATCATTTCTCATTTTCTATATCAGAAGGATCATTCAGGATATCTCTATTTTCTCATACTGTTGAAAATGCAAGACTGAAAGTTTCTGAGTAGAAAAGTGTCATTTGTGTTTTAGAATGCTAGCAAAGGGAAGTGACAACTGGTTAGAGAGGTAAGAAACTGAGGACAGAAAAGTTAGGAGGGTACAGGCACACTTCAGAAATATTATGGGTTTGGTTCTAGACCTCTGCAATAAAGCAAATATTATAACAGAGCAGCTCAAATAAATTTTTTTATCTCCCAGTGCATAGAAAAGTTGTGTTTATACTATAGTCTATTAAGGATGCAATAATATTATGTCTAAAAAGACAAAATGTACATACCTTAACTAAAAAATAATTTATTGTTAAAATATGATAACCATCATCTGAGCTTTCAGTGAGTTGTAATCACTGAGCACAGATCACCATAACAAATATAACACTAAAGAAAAAGTTTTAAATACTGCACAAGAGTTACCAAAATGTGACTCAGAGAAAGAAGTGAGCAAATACATTGAAAAAAATGGCTCCAATAGACTTGCATGGCATAGGGTTTCCACAAAGCTTCAATTTGCATAAAATGTATTATCTGTTAAGTGCAATAACATAAAGCACACTAAAATGAGGTATGTCTATACTATTACCATCTAGATCCTGAACCTGACATAAGGTAAAGGTAAGATAATAAAAATAGGGGAGAAAATAGGAGAGGAATCATTGTTACAGAATTGATAATACTGCTTTATGGTGGATGACAGCTTAAAAACAATATGAAAATTATGTCAACTCTTTTGGCCTACATGTCTAAGGAGCATGGTAGTATCATTAATAGGTATTAACTGATCAATTTGGAAGTAAATAATGGAAAACCATTAAGAGAAATTTAAAATACAGGGTATGTCTATCACCAGAAAAAGAAATCAGGGTATGGGTGTTTAATGTTCTCCAAGTAGCTCATTGGCTAAGGGGCTCAGTTGATGTTAACGGCCAGTTTCTCTCGCATTTTCTTCATGGCTATAAAATGGATGCTGCACTTCCAGGCAGCAAGGAAGTGTAGTAAGAAGAAAAGGAATGGTGTCTGCTACATCCATCCTACGTGAGGGAAACAAAAACTTTTCCAGAGACACTCTTAACTTCTCTCTCCCCTGCTGCAGAATTCCTCTTATGCTATATAAGCCAAAAGAAAGGCTGAGAAAGTGTTTAACTTCTCCTACTTCTATAGTAAAGACAAACAAAGGAGAATATGATTGCGAATAAATGTTAAGTTATACAGTCAATAGTGTTAGTCTCAGGTCCTGACTTCTTTCCAGGGAGAAAAGGCTGAGGGAGTCAAATTAGGGATTTGTTTTCAAACTTGCTGAGGTTAAGGAAACATTAAGATATCTAAGCGGCAGGGCAGAAGAGGTGGTCATTAGGATATAAATAATAGGTGATATTGTAGGAATGGATGAAATTAGAACAATCAAGGCTACAATAAAAGAAACTCCAAATGCTGACGAGAAAGTGAAACAACAAAACTCATTCGTTACTGGAAGGAATGAAAAATGGTACAGCTACCTCAGAAGACAGTTTGGTAATTTCTTACAAAACTAAATATATTCTTATTATAACAATCCAGTAGTTGCAGTCCTTGGTATTTATCCAAATAAGTTGAAAAATATATGTCCACAAAATTCTGCAAGTGGATGTTCATAGCAACTTCATTCATAACTGCTAAAATCTGGAAGCAACCAAGATATCCTTCAGTAGGTGAGTAGATAAATAAACTGTGTACACCCAGAAAACGGAATACTAAACATTAAAACAAATGAGCTACACAGCTACCAAAAGGTATGGTGAAAGTTTAAGTGAATACATACTGTATGATTCCAACTGTATGACATTCTGGACAAGGCAAAACTATGGAAACAGTAAAAAGATTAATGGCCGGCAGGTATCAGGAGGAAAGAAAAAATAAATAGGTAGAGCACAGAGGATTTTTAGAGTGAAATTATTGTGTATGATACTACTACAATAGTATATATGTGTTATGTACATTTGTCAGAATGCATAAAAGAATGTACAGACTAAGAGTGACCCTTAATGAGAACAATGGACTGTGGGTTATACTGATAAAGATTCGTGAACCGTAACAATATACCACTCTGGTGTTGAGTGCTGGGGGCATGTACACATTTGAAGGCATGAGGTATGTGGGAACTCTACACTCTCTGTTCAATTCTGCTATGAATCTACACCTGCTCTAAAAAAAAAAATGTGTTTTTTGTTTTTGTTTTTGTTTTTTTTTTAAGAACAATAAGGGACTAATCACATAACTTGGCAATAGACAAAAAAGGAGGTCCCAGCTAAAGAATAGCAGTCAAGGGGCGCCTGGGTGGCTCAGCTGGTTAAGCAACTGCTTTCGGCTCAGGTCATGATCCTGGAGACCCAGGATCGAGTCCCACATCGGGCTTCCTGCTCAGCGGGAAGCCTGCTTCTCCCTCTCTCAGTCCCTCTGCTTGTGTTCCCTCTCTCACTGTGTTTCTCTCTGTCAAATAAATAAAATCTTAAAAAAAAAAAAAAAAAGACTAGCAGTCAAAGAAAACAAATGATGAGGATATAGCAATAAAGAACATTAGGAAAGTTTTCAAAAGAGCAGAGCCAACAAAATGGAAATGTGTTCTAGTTATGTTGACAAGGATACTGAGGAGGATAGAGAATAAATTTCAGAAGTTTAATCATCAAGGGTCACTTACAATCTAAGAATGAATGGCTTTCAATGGATTTACAGTGGAGAAGCCCAACTGTAGGAAGTTAAAGATGTATGATAAAGAAGATAAATAAAATGAAACAGGAAAAGAAGGCAGCATATGTAAAATCTCTTATTAAGTCTGAAGTCCACCTATTTATGGTTAAAGTAAATTTATTTAAAAACAGTAAACGTCCAAAACTGTGCTCTTCAAGAAACCAATTTCTTAACATAAATAGATAAAATTTATTTTAAATGAGACCAATAAGTTCTTTTTTTTTTTAAAGTAACTCTCAAAGTATAGACTAGTATCAGTATAAATTTAGCCCTTCTCATCCTGTATGTACCACTGTGTTTTACTTGCTATTAGGGAAAACTGCAAACATTATAAAAGTAGGGGGGAAATGCCATGCTAGCAAATGTAGTTAGTATAATTCCATGCTACTTCAAAAATAATGCTTATATGATTACCAAAAATCCAATTTTATGCTCTGCCATAAGAAAATAGTTTAGAATTTCTAGGTTATTAGAATAAACAAAGATTATTTAACAGTATTATAATATTTAAAAGTATGATTATCATGTATTTGCCATAATTAATTAGAAAGACTTTATGATGTATTGTGATTAACTTGCATTTTTCCCAAACATATCTCTAGTACTATTTCCTTTATGAACTTCAGCATTACACAACTAAATAAAGCATTAATTTTTCAGCTCTTATCCTTGTCAAATTTACCTTTTACTGATATCAATAATAGTATTATTCATGATAAAATACTAGTATTATTGACTGACTGAAAGCTCCTGGAGACAATGACTCTTTATAAAATTTCTTCCTAAAGCTTATTTAGATACTAACTAAATATTGAATGAGTTAACAAAAAAATGATACTTGTAAGTGGACTGTAAAAGACAGGCATACTGCTGAGAAAGGAGACAAAAAGTTGACTCATCAGACAGCTTGGCAATAAACTTGTTATTCATGACTTATACAGCAACTTGAAAATAAAGTGTGCAATAACAAAAGCACCAAATAAAGACATTATCCCTGGAAGGTAAGAATAATTTTTAAAAAATGATTGAGAATAAGGCAGATATAAATACATAATAAATTTGAGGTTTCTCATGAGGAATTACAGTGTAAAATAACTAAAAAATGATTCAAAGCCAGCGTTACACAAGACAGACATTTTTAAAAGAACTAAATGAACACTGAAGCTTTAAAGAGATTAAACTGATGAATTTTTAAAAGTTCTTACTCCCATCCTTACTCCACAAAAAACTTAAGTTGGTTAGTGAATGGATGAAGTTATGAAAGATTAAAAAACAACAGGAAAATTGGACACTTTTGCAGAGAAAGGTAAGAAACTAGAAAAGATTTTAATACAGTATATTTGTTAGGAGTAAAAATGTAGCTTCGTTTATATATTGTATGTAGTCTCTAGAGATTTCTATTTTAAAGGGATTTTGTTTCGCTTGGTTTTGAACTTGCTGGTTTTTTTGGTCTACATCTAACCCTCTAATTTTAATAACCTCTTAGAAATGTGCATTTCTTTCTCTCCATAAATAGCAAGCAGGTGCCATTTAATTCAACTTAACACAAATACACAACAGAGAAAGCCAGAATAAGGAGTGTGGTATTATCATGTATTTAACAAACGAGAATTTTAATTCTAGGTCTGTTTTATATGGAAATAGCCATGTCACATACAGCACATGAAATCTGTCCCCTGATGCTGATAATAAATTGGCACACATAACGGAAGCTGCCTTTAAAACAAAGTTACTTTCGATTTGCAAGTACATATTTGAAAAAATTATTATACTAAATTTTAATCGTATCATGGTAAATTCCTTGGGGTAATTAAAATGTGATCAAGAATCTACATTTTTTCTTTCCAATTTATTGTTCTAGTCTATAAATTTGATAGAAAAGAAGAGAAAATGCATTAAACAATGAAGACAAAGTTAGTATACGTTCCCAACTACTCACTGAGAATTTCAAAATGAAGTTAAGCATATTTGCGAAAAATCTAACTTCAACCAAACTTCACACTTTTTGGATAGATGAAAAATATTTTTTACTTCAAAATGTCACCATTATTCTCAATTTTGGTAGATAATTCTGGCTTAGTGAGTTACACTGCTAATGCCATTTATATTCTGTAATTTGTAGCAAAAATAGATTTAAGACAACAAAGCACAATACGATATTCTTGATAGCACATTTTTTCTTACTGCACAATCACAACAATGATGACTCTTTTCTGTTTCCTGTGGATATGGTTTTGTTTTTATTTTTAACCAGTTAATGAGAAAGTAAGCACCTTGAGGGCAGGAACCACTACTATGTCACAGGTGTTATGCTAGGAATTGGGACAAAGACAAGGAAGGAGAATAGGAAGTCATAAGTACTGTAAGGAAAAATATGTAATAGTAGAATCAAAGTGATGTGCTTTTTTGTAATTATTGGATCTCTATGATAATGAAAGAGAACATCTTGCCATGAAATATACACTTCACTTGTTTCAAGTTCTAGTAGACTGTATTTTCTTTCTTTTCTTGTAATAAGGAACATTTTAAGAATTATTTCAATTCTCAAACATATTCACATACCCTTCAGGGAGTGTCAGTTCTGTGGGTTAATAATATCACAAGATTAGTGTAATAAATATTGATGTGATGAAAAGGCTCACAGCTTCATTTTTTCCCCTTTTAGTGTGGTCACTTTTTACTAACTACAAAAGATAACAGGCTATCATAATCAGAAACAGAATGAACATGTACCCAAAGTATTAATATACCACCACTCAAAATTCAGAAAATATGCTGTTTTCATGTACACACACATGGAATAAAATAATACCATAACAGAAGGGTGCTGTATCTGTGTTTAAAGAAGGGGTTGTTGGCAAACACAGCTCACTTCTGCTGAAATGTACACAACTGATATATGCAGCACAGAGAGCTGGCACCAAGGGCTTACAACCTTAATTTGCCTGTAAGAAGGAATGGAGATTTACCTTCAGAGCACGTTCTTGATTGTTTTCAGCAGTCAGATGTCTCATGTTGTTTGCTGAAGTCTGGTTCTGCTCTTTCAGATGATGAAGCTCCTGCTCTAGCCGTTTGCACTGCCACAGGGGAAGAATCCCATTAAGTAAAGGAGGTACAGCATTTTTTTTCAAACAAGCCACATGAATTAATGTAAATAATACCACTGCATTCTCTAAAAGACAAGGTAACTTTTGCAACAAGAATAGTAAGTCAAAAGTAATAATGACTAGGAACATATGTTTATGGCAGTCTGGCAATTCAACTGCAACTCTATTTCTTTTATTATCTAAATATTACCATAAATCAGAAAAATACTTATTTTTTCATAAAATTAAGGTCAACCTACATCAGAAAATGTTTTCTGCACTGATCAAATGGTTTTTATTGTATATCCTGGCTGAATAAAAGCATGCTTCTAAAAATCAAATGGGGTTCTACATAAACTACAAGATGATATTCTGTGATGTATTTTTATTAAGTTTTAAAAAATAACAATTATCATAAAATATACAGTAAGAGGTTTTTCAGATTTTTAGAAACATCTGAAGAAACCATTGTGTAAGGAAAAAAGTAGTAACTATAGGGTTACAAGGTTTGCAAACAACTAAGGAAACAAGTGTTTTTCATTTCTGACTAAACCTTATTTTTAAGTAAAACAAGTGATAACAAACATGAAAGGACATTCTAACCTACTGGGAATATATGAATATAATTTTAAAAATTATAAATAAAAGTATAAATGGGCTTCTATGTTAAAAAATAACTGAAATACCATGCCACTTGAACACAAGATCTTCATACAAATATAACAAACATTTTACATGGTAATTGTGCAGGATATAAAGGATTATTTGGGGGATTAGCTAAAGGAATACAGTATCAAACCCATCTTTCAGGAAAAAGATAAAAATCACTCCTAAGTCATGTATTTTTTTTAAGATTTTATTTATTTATTTGACAGATAGAAACACAGCCAGAGAGGGAACACAAGCAGAGGGACTGAGAGAGGGAGAAGCAGGCTTCTCGCTGATAAGAACCCACACATTTTTTTTGTGTGTTCCTTCTTCCTTCAAAGGAAGCCGGATGTGGGATTTGATCCCGGGTCTCCAGGATCATGACCTGAGCCGAAAGCAGTTGCTTAACCAACTGAGCCACCCAGGTGCCCCGTAAGTCATGTATTTTTAAATTAGAATATTTAAGGATTGCCCGGCCAGCTTAGTCGGATAGAACATGCAACTCTTGATTTTGGGGTCATGAGTTTGAGCCCCATGTTGGATGCAGAGATTATTAAAAAATAAATAAATAAACCTAAAAATCAGCATTTTTAAGTAACAGCCAGTAAGTAAATACACACACTGATTCAAGACCTAGAAAAAATTTTAAATTATTTGACAAATGGCTACTTGTCTTAATGAATTAAAAATCATTACATTCCAGATACAGTCATAATCCAAACTGACATCTGACATTGATTTCTTTGCATTTGACCTGTGTAATACTCTTTAGTCTATATTAGTATTTCTTCTGCTTAAGACACAAATCCATTTGAAAGAAAAGGTTTTACCAAACTGGTGATATATGATATTTCAGAACTATGAGTATACACGCCTCCTGCATATGTAATTATAAAACCAAAATACATTTGTAAATGAAGTAAAATAATAATCACAAACTCATAACTTTAAAATATTAATTTAACTTTGCAGATAAAGTTTTGCTGAAATTAAGTTCTGTAAATATAATACAGTATTAATTGATATGGTCGTAGACCATTTGAGGTTGCCATGTCTTATTCTAACATGTAATGTGTGACAACTTAATTCATTTATTACATTTTTAAAAATTATTTGAGTGAAACCTTTGTGACATGACATCATCTGGCCTTTATTTGGAAGGGACACATGATTTACACATTAAATGCTATAGCTGTCCCTTCTAGTCTGTAACAATTTAAGTATTTGGTCACAAATGCAACCAAAATACAAATGCGTTTTGTGAAGACACAAATCACGAGGCATGAAAATGAATTAAGACACAGCAGTGAACATTAAATCTAGAAGTATTCTTTACTAGAATTATCCTCTACATTTTCATTAACTTTAACACAAAATTATTACAGATTAAGTACTTAAATGGAATGACTAAACATGACCTATGATTTACAAAGGTAGGCAGATAATTTGGCTACGGGATAAAAGAATGTTTCATGAAGCAGATGACATCTGAGTTGGGCTTATTCGGGGAACATGATTTTATAAGCTGAAAGAGAAGGAAGAGGAAAAATACAGGAGAAAAGGCAGAAACATCAAGCGTTTATCTGGAGAAAGTGAGAAATGGGCACAAGTCATCTGACCATTGATTTTTTTGTGTGTTCCTAAGTAAATGAGAAATAACCCAAGAACAGAGACTTCTTTCCTACCTATGTGATACACAAAATATGAAATACTATAGCCAAACAGAGAAGTATGGCTTAAGAATAATAAAGCTATTTTTGAACCCAAGGACATTTATCCACATTGCATGCTTGGGTTCAGTTTTCATGGCCATGAAGTAGAAGAGGAATAGAAAACAAGGCCCAGGGACCACTCAAACTAGCAAGTGTCCTAAAGGGCTACAATTTCAAGTATTTAGTGATCCTCCTCACTTTTATGAAAAGAAACAAGACAAATGCTAGAGAAAATGTATGTCCCTAAACCAAGAAATACATAATTTGTTCTATGGTTTTAGAGTTTCATTTTGAAGTAACACAATTAAAAGTAACACAATATTTTCTCTGCTCGCATTCTGCCAAATATTAATATCCTTAAAAATTCTAGTGAATACATTGACACCTAGGCGGTTCCTTACAGTCTTTGTATTTAAAATTTTAATTTTAATTTTTTAAAAAGATTTACTCATTTTAATTTACAGAGAGGGAGAGAGAGAGTAGGCTTGAGTGGGAGGGAGGGAAGAAAGGAGAGGGAGACAAGCATGGCTTGATCCCAGGACCCTGAGATCATGACCTGAGCCAAAATCAAGAGCCAGACACTTAACTAACTGAACCACCCAGGTGCCCCCTAAAATTTTTTTTAATATTCAAACTGAACTTAGGTAAATGTATCTGTATACTGTTTACAGAGTCCTTGATGACTAGAATTCTCATCACATGAGACAAAAGATAAAGATGAAAGATAAAATACTAAACAAAAAACATTTTAGTTCAGAATTTGAATTGGAAGTGTTAGTACGAGGATATAAAGAGTTTTATCTTTAAGAAATGTGTGTTTATGTATTTCCTAGTTCTGCGCGTTGAAAAGGGCAGAAATAACAGGAAAACCAGTAGCAGTGAGCACTCCTAGCACCTATCCTGTGGGTTTAAGTACCATTTCTTATTAAAATATAGGACTCTGTGGATATATGGCTGACTCCGGCTCTGGGACAAGAAGTGTATAATATGATCCAAGAACATGTATTCTTAGTGGAAGTTTGTATTAACTATCAGTACTAAGGAATTATCAAAGAGACTAAAAAAGGACTCAGGAGACAACCTGAAAAGTCCCCCACCAACTAAAGAGAAGAGAATATGATCAAATAAGGATAGTAACTGATATACATTGTAACATATACTATATGTTTAAATTATTGAGTTTATAATGATAATAACATTTTTAAAAAGCTAATTATATCAATGCTGGGGAATACTAGTAAGCCAAGAATTTATCTACCCTTTTTTTTTTTAAGATTTTATTTATTTACTTGACAGAGAGAAACACAGCATGAGAGAGGGAACACAAGCAGGGGGAGTGAGAGAGGGAGAAGCAGGCTTCCCACTGAGCAGGGAGCCCGATGCAGGGTTTGATTCTGGGACTCTGGGAACATGACCAGAGCCGAAGGCAGATGTTTAATGACTGAGCCACTCAGACACCACTTTCCTACCTTTCTTTACATGAACTTTACTACTCGGTTATCAAGCAATAGATAAGAAAATCACTACAGAAGTACTGAAGCTAATGCAAAAAAGGGAATGTTAGAATACCACAATTTTGAAATCATTACTATACTAAGATCATTAATATAGCCCTGAAACTGCTAGTAACATAGTTCTTTCACAAACCAACATGTATTCCCAGATAAAACACAAAACCACCAAAATAATCTAAATCTGATCAAGCTTATAAACCAAACTGTTATACGTATAGAATAGAGAGGAACATATTAAATGACACTAAAGAGATGCAATGAATAAACAAAGTAACTCTACAAGAAAAATGACCATTTTGTTTAAAAAATAAATTCCAAGGGGGTGTCAGGGTAGCTCAGTTAAGCATATAGGTCTTGATCTCAGGATTTCAAGTTCAAGCCCTGCATTAGGCTTCACACTGGGCGAGGAGCCTACTTAAAAAAATAAATGAATAAAATTTAAAAATTTAGAGGATAAAAAGTGAAGGGGAATCTATAAATTAAAAATCATCTGCAATGTGTAATTCCTATTAAATACAGATTCAAAATAAAGAGGAAAGTTACAGTATTTATGTGATCACTGGAATTTGAAAACTAATTGGATATTTCACAATATTCTTTATTTGTTAATATTTTTGTGATAATGAAGTTTGTTTTAAGCAACAGTTGATATCTTGTAGAAAGACACAAGAAAATTTACAGATAAAAAGGATATTATGTCTGGCAAATTTCCTTCAAAACAACATGAGAAGGAATAAATGAGTGGGGGATATAAATAAAAAAGCTGGACAGTTGTAGCAGGGTATAAATAGCTCAAGGACTCAGAGATTCTATGGTTTATAAGTTCACTAATAAGGAAAGGATTAAAGTTTTCTCTATAAACAAACAAAACTCATATTAGAATGCAAGTGAACTAAACGTATAAAACAAAAATTGATGGCAAATTTTTATAAACCGAATTTGGCCCATGTTTAATACAAGATCTGTTTTCAGCAGTAATTTCTTCTTACTTGCTATTGTAAATTGTGAAGAATTATATCAAGCAGACAATACACTGTTATGATTGCTTTGCTTTATGTGTATTTTCGCAAAGATTACCATGCCTTAAATTTTTAACAAAAACTTCTCTAATATTGTATAAGTTTTTAACAGCTGCCATTTCTCCTCCTGTGCAACCTGCTTTCAGTCACAGATCATTTTGATTGCATACAATCAAATGTCTTCCTGCTTGGATGCTATGCAATTCTTTCCTTTGCAGACAAAAATAATACCAGACTCTTCCAGTCAAAACAGAAACTACACTCTGGTGTCAATGTGAATTATGTACTTTGAACTGCAGATGTTTGGAAGCACTTAGGATTATATAAATAAGTTTTTATTCTTCTTCATTTAGAAGAATCTTTAAAAATCACTACATTTTAGCTTTAAAAACAGTAACTAGAATGCTTTTCTCACACTGCAATAACTTAGAATAAAGAGTTTTCAAATTCAAAGGGTAACTTGTTTCTTCAAAGCCCTGGAAAAATATCAGTAACTTGGTTTAAATGAATATTTATACTATACTCAGAGGTTTAAAAATACCAAAGATTAAAAAAGAAAAACAGTAATTATGTGAATGAGTCTCTAAAACCACATGTATTGTAGATAGTGTGTATATATACACACACATACACACACATATAAAACATTCAGAAAACATAGTTATTCAGCAAATATTCACTGAATACCCACTAGACGATAAACCAGCACCCACCAGGCAACATGCCACGAAATGACATTTCTACAAATTTTTAAGTTTTTTTTAAATTTATTTTGACAGAGAGAAACACAGCCAGAGAGGGAACACAAGCAGGGGGAGTGAGAGAGGGAGAAGCAGGCTTCCTGCTGAGCAGAGAGCCTGATGTGGGACTTGATCCCGGGTCTCCGGGATCATGACCTGAGCCGAAGGCAGTCGCTTAACCAACTGAGCCACCCAGGCGCCCCTATACTCATTATTTTTTTAAGTAAGCTCCACACACACCCAGCGTGGACCCCAACACAGGGCTTGAACTCATTACCCTGAGATAGAGACCTGAGCTTAAGTCAAGAGTCACTTAATCCACTGAGACGCTCAGGTGCCCCATACTCATTTTAAACTACTGAATTATTTAAAAAAGATTCAAAGAAACATTTTAAATCACAAAGTAAAAAGACTGGTAAATATGACAATTATTTTCAAAGGTATCAACATGCATATAGGTATTTAGTATGTTGTTATTAAAATATATATATTTTAAAAAGATTTTATTTATTTATTTGACAGAGAGAGACAAAGCAAGAGAGGGAACACTAGCAGGGGGAGTAGGAGAGGGAGAAGCAGGCTTCTCGCCAAGCAGGGAGCCTGATGTGGGAGCCCCAGGATGCTGGGATCATGATCGGAGCTGAAGGCAGGTGTTTAACAACTAATCCATCAGGCGGCCCTAAAATATAATTTTTGTAATGCTCTTTATTATATGAGTTGTATTCATAAAAAGTATTCATTTGAAAAAAATCATGGTTTGCATCTCTGTATCAGAATAAAGATTAATACACAAACTATTAATGACAGTTATTCAACTCTTAGTGAAAATTAGTATGTGCCAGGCCCTGTCCTAAGCACCCCATATGTGTTAATCAGCAAATTAGATATCTGTGAGTTAGATATTGTAATAATAGAATAGAAGGAAGTAGAATCAGAGAGTAATAATAACTTCTTCAAAGTCAGACAACTAATAAGGATTCAATTTCATGCAGTGTGATACAATTTAGCACAAAAATGTATAATGTGCACACATATGTCCCATAGCAAAAGGAATGGAAACAGGACTACAGAAAAAGTTAATGATGATGGCATTTTAAAATTGAACTTTGAACAATTAGAGATACAAATAATTTTTTAAGTAGTACATAGATCTGACATAAGAAAATATTCAACACAGATCAGAATGGAATATGGACTAGCTAGTATATACAATTACTATCTTTTAACACAGTTCATTCATGCCAATGAATGCACATGTTTTCAGGTTGCATCTCAGAGCTAATAAATATTTCAGACAGCTATTTCTAGAATACATCTCTGATCGATCACACTAATTTCTACCTCACCTATTTTGGTATCCTTTATTGGCTCTCCCATTGCTTCCAAAATTAAATCTAAGTTTTGGAAAATGACAGCAGAATTTCATGACCCAGACCCATTTCATATTTTCTCATCCTGCCCATCTGCCCATTTGCTCTTATTTGGACATGCTAAATTCTCCATATGATTGGCACTATCTCTTACATCCACTTATGATCCCAGGGCAAACCTAGCACCTGGTTCATTGAAGCTATCTAATGCATGTTTATTAAATAAATAATGTGAATTTCATTTAAAGAACTCTTATTTTTTCATATTAATTTCCTTTTAAAATTAAAGGCATATGCAAAAAAAAATTAAAGGCATATGCACTAAACAAAATTTATGCAATCATACACTTACAGCATAAATACAGCATAAAACACCTAACAAAATCTGAAAAAAAGGATCTGGAAATAAAATTCCAAAATACAGAGATATGAAAATAGCATACTTGTGTTTCCTAAGATGAAAAATTATAAATGTAAGCAATGACTATTTAAAAATATGCCTTTCAATTATCTTACAATTAAGAAGCATAAAGTCAACATCTTTAAAAGTTTGGAATATAGCAGCAGTAATACAAGTAGGGCCATAATAAGAATAGTAGTAAGACACCAAGATTCTAGATAAGAAAAACAGGGCCCCAAAACCAGAGGCAAAAAACCACAGAAATAGTGAAAAATACGTATCAAAGCAAATGGAAGACTTCTACCAAACCTCATAAGCCAAACCACCGGAGGGGTTTTATTTTAGGTGAAATGCATATAGAGTAAAATGTACAGATTTCAAGTGTATACACTCATTTATTCTTTTATATTTATGAATCTAGGCAACTACCCTATTTCAGGGTAGTTGCATCAAGAGCCATAAACTACCATTATTTTGATTTGAAATACTACGGACCATTTCAACTATTCTTTATCTTCATAAAAAACAAAGGAACTTTTAAGTCTGTAACCTTTTGTCTGACTTATTTCCGTCAACTAAATATTGTTAATTCATCTATGTTTGTGTGCCTAGTTCATTCTTTTCACGCAAAACAGTATTTCATTTATGCAAATACCACAATCTATTTTCCTGTTAATGAAATGGTACTTGATTTGTTTTCAGAATCTGGATATTATGAATGAGCTCCTATAAACATTGCTCTAAAAGTCCTACAATGTACATTTGTTTTCATTTTCCTTGGGTAAACACCTAGAAATGGAACTGCTATGTTACAGAGTGGATATTCTTCAAATGCACAAGAAACTGCCAAACAGTGTTCAAAACAGGTTATACCATTTTATACTCACATTAGCAATGGGTTAGAATTTGGCTGCTGACATCCTTACCAACATCTGTCATCAGTTTTTTAAATGTCAGATGCCACAGTGCATGTGATGTAGTAACACATTTAAATTTATGTTTTCCTAGTCACAAATTATAATATTTTCATGTGTTCACTGGATATTTGTGAAATTTCTCTTCCAGTCTTCTACCCATTTTGGGGGGAGGGGTCTATCTTCTTATCTATTTGTGGGAATTATTTAAAATTTAAGTCCTCTGTCGGATACATGAATTACAAACATTTTCTCCCAGAGTATAGCTTACCTTTTTATTTTCCTAAAAGTTGGCCTTTGAGAAGTATTAATTTTTAATTTTATTAAAGATAGATTTACCAAATTTTTTCATTATGATCAGAGCTATTTCTGTCTTTTTTTTTTTTTAAGATCTTATTTATTTATTTGACAGAGACACAGTGAGAGAGGTGACACAAGCAGGGGGAGTGAAGAGAGGGAGACGCAGACTTCCCAACAAGCAGAAAGTCCCATGTGGGGCTCAATCTCGGGACTCTGGGATCATGACCTGAGCTGAAGGCAGATGCTTAAGGACTGAGCCACCCAGGCACGCCTATTTCTGTCCTTTCAAAAATGCCTGGCTATCCCAGTGTAATAAAGATATTTTCCTCAAGATTCTAACTATCTCCCTCAAGTTTTAGCTTTCTAGTTTAGGTCTACAATCCACCTTGACTTTATTTTTGATTACAGCATGAAGGAAGAGTCCTTTTTGTTTCATACTGATACCCACCTGTTGCACCACTATTTGCTGACATCCCTCTCCTCGGTGGACTGACCTGATGTCCTGGTCTAAAATCAATCAAGTGCCATAAGCAAAAGAATGAACTTAAGACAACTTTCTTAGGACATACAGAAAAATTAACTTAACACTGATCACAGAACTAAATATAAAAGCCAAAATTACAAAAATCTTAGGAGAAAACATCTTAAGAGTAAAAATTTATCTTAAGATAAAAAACTTAGGAGTAAATCTTTTTTTTTTTTTTTTTTTTAAAGATTTTATTTATTTATTTGACAGAGAGAAACACAGCTAGAGAGGGAACACAGCAGAGGGACTGAGAGAGGGAGAAGCAGGCTTCCCGCCGAGCAGGGAGCCTGATGTGGGGCTCGATCCCGGGTCTCCGGGATCATGACCTGAGCCGAAGGCAGTTGCCTAACCAACTGAGCCACCCAGGCGCCCCAGGAGTAAATCTTAGTTGACACTGGATTAAACATAACCTTCTAAGCCCTCAAGTGACATTAAATAAAAAATATAAAATGGACTTCATCACAATAAAAATTTTTTGTCCCATATATCATAAAATGAAAAATTTTATAAATGATATACATGATAAAAAGCTTATATGTATAATATATGAAGAACTGTTACAGCTCACTGATACAAAGAATAAACACATAACTAAACAATGGGCAAAGGATCAGAATATAAACATTTCTCTAAAGAACATATACAGGGGAACCTGGGTGGCTCAGTCGTTAACTGTCTGCCTTTGGCTCAGGTCACGATCCCAGAGTCCCAGAACTGAGCCCCATATTGGGCTCCCTGCTCGGCGGGAGGCCTGCTTCTCCCTCTCTCACTTCCCCTGCTTGTATTCCCTCTCTAGTTGCGTTTCTCTCTGTCAAATAAATACATTTTTAAAATCTTAAAATTAAAAAAAAGAACATATACAAATGGCTAATAAACACAAAACAAGACATCATTAGGGAAATGCAAATCAAAACCACAAGGACAGTGAGTCCTGCAAGAGGGTGGACCAAGAAGCCCCATACCTGAATTCTCCAATGGAAACAAAAATAAACAATGTATGAGCCAAAGCTTTTTGGGAATTCTAGAAACCAGTAAAGGATCAGCAGCAACGAAATGAACCCCCACCTAAGAAAAAGACACTCTCAAACTACAAAAGATTTTGTGGCAATTTTACCTGTCTTTCCTGGACTGTCTCCCCAGCACATCACAGTTGGGAGGAGATACCCAATTCCTAGCTCCTTCCTTGGATGAGACAAAAAAGAGGGACTTTCTCCCCCAACATTCTGGCTTATCTATAGGCTGTCCAAGCAATTTTCTGCCTTGTCTGATGTGGAGTGCTGATGGGAACAAAAGCATAGTTTGGATATGACGTTGGAGGTTGCTGAAAGCAGTAGTGGATACCGTGGCTAATGAGAACTACAAAAGAACTGCAGAGCCGCAGATGTCGGGAACCAAGAAATTATTAGCAGAAGACTGCAAGAGATATCCAAGGCCCTACGAAGAAGTAAGTGCGAGACTCTAAGGGAAATGAAGGACGTTTAAAGCAACCACATATAGGGAAGAATTGGTTTAAAAAAAAACAAAAACCATACTTAGTCCCAGGAAAGATGCCTCTCCAGAAAAGGTCCAAGAAAAACTTAAGCCATCACCCCATCTGATTAGTACAGAGCCAGTCCACAAAGACTAGGAGATACAGATATTTATTCAAACACTCAATTTTCAACAACAAAAAATCAGAAGGCATTCAAAGAAACAAGGAATCATGGCCTACTTGAAGGAACAAAATAAATCCTCAGAAACCAACCCTGAAGAAACACAGGCCTTAAACTTACTGGATAAAGACTTTAAACAACTGTCTTAAGTATGCTCAATGAGACAAAGGAGAACATGAACAGAGTATTAAACAATATCAGGACAACAATATATGAACAAAATGAGGATACCAACAAATTAACACAATTACTTACAAAAACAAAACGAAACAAAAAAACCCCAGACATTCTGGAGCTGAAAAACACATGATCTAAATAGAAAAAATCACTAAAAAGGTTCAATAGCACATTCAAACAGACAGAATAAAGAACCAATGAACCTAAACAAAGTTAATTTGAAATTATTGTCTGAGGAGCAAAAAGAAAAAGTAAGAAAAGTGAGTAAGGCCTAAGGGATTTATGGTCCTATCAAGTGGACTAATATAACACTATGGGATTCAAAGAAAGTGAAGAAGGAGAGCAAGAGGGCAGAGAGATCATTTGAAAAAAAATAAGGGCTGAATACCTCCCAAATTTAAGAAAATGCAGGATGTAAAAATACAAGAAATTCAACAAATTCTAAGCAGGATAAATCTAGAGAGACCCATACTAAGATATATTATAATCAAGCCACTGCAAGTCAAAAACAAATTGAATCTTGAAAGCATCAAAAGAAAAAGAACTCTTTGTGTACAAGAGATCCTAAATAAGATTACCAGTAGGTAATCTTGCAGGCCAGACAGAAAGTGGTGGGATGATATATTTAAACTGGTGAATGGAAAAAAACAACAAACCAATGCCCTGTCAAATAAGAATTCCATATATGGCAAAAATCTCTGTCAAAAATGAGGACAATACTAAGATATTTTCAGATAAACAAAAGTTTATTAACATTAATCTGCCCTAAGAAGAAATGCTAAAAGGAGTTCTTCAAGATAAAAGGAAAGGACACCAGATAGTAAACAAAAGGCCATATAAAATTATAAAGTTCTCTAGTAAAGGTAAATATATGGACAAGTACAAAAAAACAGTATTATTGTAATTTTAGTTTACAAACCCATTTTTTATTCTTTTACAGAATTTAAAGGCAAAAGCATAAAAATAATTATAAAAGTTAATGAGTACATGATATATAAATATGTAATTTTTGATAACATGAAGTGGGGAGGCAGTAAAAGTATAATTTCTATGTGAATGAGGTTATAAATTTAAAATAAATCGCTCTAACTTTTAGAATACTTTATGTAATCTCATGGCAAACTAAAAAGAAAATATCTACAGAATTACACACAAAAGTAAGTAAGAAGGGAATGAAAGCAAATTATTATAAAAATATCAACTAAAAACAAAGGCAGACAGTAAGGGAGGAAATGTGGGTTGAAGAAACTATTAAGCCATTTAGAGAACAATGAACAAAATAGCAACAGTTTGTTCTTCTCTATCAGTAATTACTTTAAATGTAACTGAAATAAATTCCTCAAAGGACATACATCGGCAGAATGGATTTAAAAAAAAAAGCAACAGGATCCAACTATGTGTGGTCTGTGAGAGATTCACTTTACATCTAAGGATATACAAAGGCTTAAAGTGAAGTATAGAAAAAGATATTCCATGCAAATAGGAACAAAAAAGAGGAGGAGTGGCTATAATAACATCAGGCAAGTAGATTTTAAGTCAAAAACTATTACAAAGAAGGGTACTTTATAATGATAAAAGGGTCAATTCACCAATAAGACATAACATATAAAGTTTATACATAACACTGATTTCAAAACTCATAGAAAGCTACAAAAATCCAAAGAGTGTGGTAATGGCATAAAGGCAGACATGTAGACCACAGAACAGAAAAGAAAGTCTAGGAATAAACCATTGTACATATGATCAAATAATCTTTCAAAAGGTTGTTAAGACCATTCAGTGGAGGAAAGGACAGTTTTTTCAAGAAATGGTATGGAAAGACGGGATATCCACATGCAAAACAATGAAGTTGAACGTTTACCTTCCACCATATACAAAAATTAACTCAAAATAGATCACATACATAAGTAAATGTAAGAGCTAAAACTACACAACTCTTTGACAAAAATATGAGGGAAAAGCTTCATGACATTAGGTTTAGCAATGACACCAAAAGCACAGGCAACAAAAGACAAGATAGATAAACTGGAGTACATCAAAATTAAAAACTGTTGTGTATGAAAGAACACCCACTACAGACTGAAAAGACACTTCATGGACCAGATGAAAATAAAAGTAACTTATATAGTTATAAGAGATTAATATGTAGAATACATCAAGTACTCCTGTATATCAAAAACAAAAAAATACATCTAATTAATAAATGTGCAAAGAATATGAAGACATTTCTCCAAAGAAGACATACAAATGGCCACTAAACTTATATCAAGATGTTTACTATCAGTAATCATTACAAAAATCCCAAGCAAAACCACAATAAGATACTATCTCACACTCATTAGGAAGGCTATTATAAAAGAAAGAAACAAAGAGAAAATAAGTGTTGCTGAGGATGTGGAGAAACTGACAGCCTTGTGCGCTGTTCATGAGAATATCAAATGGTGCAGCCACTGTGGATAACAGTATTGCAGTTCCTCAAAAAAGTAAAAACAGAATTACCATATGATGCAACAGTTAGACTTCTGGGAATAAAACTCAAAAGAACTAAAAGCACAGTCTCTCTAGGTATTTATACACCCAAGTTCCTAGCAGCATTTTTCAAAATAATCATAGGTAAAGGTAACCCAAGTGTCTGCTGGTGGAAACATAAAATATTACCAATGGAATATTATTCAGCCTTGAAATGGAGGAAATTCTAATTCATTCTACAGTATTGAGGACACTACAGTAAGTGAAATAAGCCAGGAACATAAAGACAAAATAATATCTCATCAAAACATCATACGTAAGAGTTAACATATGATCCAAAAATTCCACTGTCAGGTATATATCCAAAAGAAAGGTAAATATATATCCATACAAAAACTTGTAAATGGATGTTCATGGTATCATTACTTAAAATAACCACAAAGTACAAATACAAATGTCCATCAACTGACCGATGTATAAACAAAATGTGGTATCTCCATTTAATTATTATTTGGTGAAAATATTAATTTAACAATAAAATTACTAATATATGTTACCACATGGATGAACTTTAAATACATTATGCAAAGTGAAGCTAGTCACAAAAACCACACATATGATTCCATTATATAAAATGTCCAGACTAGGCAAATCTATTGGGACAGATAGCAGATTATCAGTTACATAGGCATGGGGAGGAGTATTTTGGGGGGAAGGAATAGGAGTGACTAATAGTGGGTACAGGGTTTCTTTTGGGATTGACCAAAATATTCTAAAATTATGGGAATGCACAATTCTGTAAAAACAATAAAAAACACTGAGCTGTACACTAAATGTGTGAATGGCATATGAATTTCAATAAAGCTATTAAAATGAAAAAAAATTAAGTGATTATATGAGTAGTTCCATTTCTGGGCTCTTTACATTGTCCCACTGATTTGTATAGGCACAAGACTCAGTCTTGATTATTGTAGTTTTTGAGTAAGTCTTGAAATCAGGTAGTATGAATGCTCCAAATTCTGATTTTGTAAGACTGTTTTGAGTACTCTAGATCATTTATGTATCCATAAATTTTTAAAAGGACTTTTTAAAAAAAGTCTTATAACCTAGATGAAATGCACAAATCTTGAAAAACACAACTTTCTAAAACTTACAAAAGATATATAAATATTGAATAACTTAGTAATTTTGGTAAATTGTGTTTCTTGGCAAATTTGTCCATTTCATCTGTTATCAAATGCAGTAGCATGAAATTCTCCATACTACTGTTACCTTGTAATAAATGCAGAATCTGTACTTACACCCTTTCATTCATTCTTGATACTACTAGTTTGGGTTTTCTTGTTCAGTTTTAAGTTTTTATTTAAATTCCAGTTAGTTAACAATACAATTGTGCATTAGTTTCAGCTGTACAATTTAGGGATTCAATACTTACAACACCTGGTGATCATCACAAGTGCACTCCTTTATCCCCATCACCTATTTAGTACCACCCTCTCACTTCCTCTCCAGAAACCCTCAGTTTGTTCTCTATAGGTCAGAGTCTATTTCTTGGTTTGCCTCTCTCTCTCTCCCCCTCTCCCTATGCTCATTTGTTTTCCTTCTTAAATTCCACATCCAAGTGAGATCATATGGTTATTTTTCCTTCTCTGATTACTTCCTTGTTCACTTTTACCAGGGCTTATACATTTGACTGATCTTCACAAAAAACCACCTTTGGCTTACTTTTCTCTATTGTTTTTCTTTTATATTTTTTCTGCTCTTTATATTTTGTTCCATTTATTTTGTGTTTAGTTTGCTCACCTCTTTCATCCTTAAGATGGAATTTACATCATTGACTGTGGATGTTTCTTCCCCGTATGTAAAGATTTAAAGCAATATAAAACTTCTCTGGAAGACTAAAGCTGCTTTAGCTGTATCTCACAAATTTTGATATGTATTATCTCATAATTTTAAATTTGTTTTAGTTTTCTAATTTCCTTTTCTCTACTTACATAGTACAGTAAGTTTTAGTAAGTCTTGAAATCAGGTAGTATGAATGCTCCAAATTCTGATTTTGTAAGACTGTTTTGAGTACTCTAGATCATTTATGTATCCGTAAATTTTTAAAAGGATTCTTTAAAAAAAGTCTTATAACCTAGATGAAATGCACGAATCTTGAAAAACACAACCTCTGGAGTATTTCAAAGGGCACTATTTAATTTCCAAATATTTAGAGATATTCTAGATCTTATTCTTGTTAATTTATTTCATTCTCTTTTGAACAGAAAAATACTCTTTATGATTTTAATCTTTTCAAATTTATCATTAAATATTTCAAGGTCCAGTCCAGCATGTAGTCTTTTTTATTTGCCATATAAACTTGAGGAAAATGTGTATTTCATATTTATTTTATTTTTATTTATTTAAAGACTTATTCATTTGGGAGATGGAGAGTGAGCACATGAGCAGGGGTAAGTCCAGAGGGAGACAGGAGAATCTCAAGCAGACTCCCCATGAGTGGGGAGTGTGGCACGGGGCTCAATCTCATGACCCTGAGATTAGGACCTGAACCGCAATCAAGAGCAGAATGCTCAACTGACTGAGCCACTCAGGCACCCCTCCATTTGTTGATTGTTTTATAAATTTCAGTTAGATCAAAGTGAATGAAAAGTTAAGCCTTCCACAATGTTAATGATTTTTGTCTAGATCTATCAATTAGAGAGAACAGTGTTGCTATTTCTAATTATGATTGCCAAATAGAGCATTTCTTCTTTTGGTTCTCAGTTTTTCCTTTTTGCATTTTAAAGACGCTATTCTGTATATAAATATTTAGGTTTATTATGTCTTCCTGATGCACTGTCCCTATGTCTCTGGTGATACTCTGACTTTAAACCCACTTAATCTGATATTAATAGAGCCACAGCACCTTTCTCAATCTAGATCTTGTGTAACTTTCCATCCATTTACTTCTATTTATTTGTTTTATTGTTTCAAGTATATTTCTTACAAACTGTATAAAACTGGGTCCTGACCATTTGTTGCCTTTAATATATCACAATATCTACCTTTAATTGGAATACTTCATTTTCATACAATTTTTTATGTAGTTGGATTTAGGTCTACAATCTTATTTGTTGTTTATCTTTTGTTGTTCTCTTCTTCCTTTCCTACCTTCTTTGAGTTAACCAAATATACTTTAGTATTCCATTTTAATTCTTATATTGCTTTTTCTGATGACATTTTATATATTCTTGTGGTTGCTCCAGAAATTAAATCATATATCCTTAATTTGGTTAATAGTTACAACTATTTGTAATAATTTAATAATTTACAACTTCATTTAAAATTTAAGAACTAACCATCAGTGAAATTCCATTTGTTTTGCACTTTGTTATGTATTTTATATCTATTATGTTTTGAGTAATCTGTTGTATAAATAAGAGAAGAGAAAAAAGATAGCTTTTCTACTTACCAAACTATTTGCCATTTTTGAGGCTCTTTATTCATTCCTATAGATTAAATTTTCTATTGAATGTCATTTCCACTGAATTGGAAAAATTCAACTTTAACACTTTATGTAGAATACATCTACTAGAGTTTCACTATCTCACCTTTCACTTATCTGCAAAATAGTTTTACTACATCTCAATTTTTGAAGGGTATTTTCACTGTATATACACCTCTGTGTTGACAGTTTTCTGTTTAGTTTTTTCCATTATATTCCTTTAAAGTTTTTGGCTATTGTCTTTTCACTTTCATTATTTCTGATAAGAAGTCAGCCATCATTCATAGGAATGTTCCATGTATGTATCAGTTCCCATTCGTTTAGGTGCTTTCAAGATTTTCTCTTTATATTGATTTTCATTAGTTTGACTCTATGAGCTTAGGTGGAATTTTCTTTGTATTTATTCTTCCTGGGGTTTACTGAGCTTCTCGATCTATAAGCTTTTTTTTTTTTTTTTTTAAAGATTTATTTATTTGAGAGAAAGTGAGAATGCCTGAGTGGGAAGGGAAAAAGGAGAGAGAATCTCAAGCAGACTCTGCACTGAGCACAGAGCCCAGTGCTGGGCTGGATCCCACGACCCTGAGATCAAGACCTGAGCTGAAACCAAGAGTTGAACACAACTGACTGCGCCACCCAGGTGCCCCTGTAAGCTTGTTTTTACCAAATTTGAAGAGGCTTCAGAAATTTTTTCAAATATTATTCTGCCTCACTTTTTCTTTTCTTTAGGGACTCTATTTGCACACCTGTTAGATTGCTTGATATTGTACCACAGACCATTAAGGTTGTGTTCTTTTATTTTCATTTTTTCCTCTTTACTTCAGGTTGGATAATTCCTATTGATTGGTCTTCAAGTTTACTAATCTTTTATTGTACAATCTATAAACTGCTATGTTTGTCTACTGAATTTTTTACTTCAGATGTTGCAACTTCTACTGTTAGGTTCTTTCTAGAATATGTTTCCTTGCTGATATTTCCCATCAGTTCACTCATTAGGATCATCTTTCTTTTCAGTCTTGAAGAAAAATAAAATGAATGCTTTAAAGTACTCTGCAATTTCTAACATATTTAAGTGTGCCAAGATTTACTTCTATTGACTACATTTTCTCTGGATTCTGCATCACATTTTCCTGCTTCTTGTATTTTTAGTTATATGCTAGACATTGTGTATGGTCCATGGGAAGATTCCTAACATATGTACAGTTATCTCTCATTTAATATCATCTGCAAATTTCAGGTGCTTCAAATACATAGACTTGAATTTCTTCTTCAGTGGAACAAGACCAATGCTCTGCTTGAGCTCTACCTTTATGAGTTAGGAAGAGTGACTATAGACATAATGCCAGGGGAATCCTTGAGTTCACTCTGTGAATTTCTGTGCAGGTTCTGTGCAGACATTTTTTCCAATTTTATAATTGTTTTCTGAGGCACAGCAAGATTATCAATAATGACTCTGTCTTGGCAAGAAGCTTCTATCATTTTGCAAGACAACAAAAACATTTTTTCCTATTGAAAGAAAAGTTGCTGCAATACAGAAACTGAATGATAAGTTTCATTTATTTAAAACTGACAACACCCAACAGAGTATTTTTCCCTTTCCAATTTCCTGTAACTTTCAATATATCTTTTCTAATATCTATAAACTTATATTTCTAAAATGGTTAATAGGAATAGGAAATGAAATTGTGTATGCAAATTTCTAAACACTTCCTTAGCAGTGAAATTTTCCTCCAGGGTGTGCCACAATATGTTTGTGATAATAATTACTAAATTACAAGTAAATTAAAAATAAGGTAGTAATGATGTTTATTACACAGCACGCATCTAACAATTAGAGACTGCTAATCTATCAAATGTAGTCTGACAAAGTAGTTATTAGAGACTGCTAATCTACCAAATGTAGTTAGTCTAACAAAGCAGAGAGTTATTAAATCACCATTTTCAGATTTTTAACTAGAACACATTAAGAAATGATTCATAAGATATGGGCTGGTAATAACATAAAGAACTAAAATAACTTTAAAAATTCAATGTTTTGCAGATATCTTCTCCATTTTAGCCCTTTAAGTGCAACTAACACTTCCCTGAAGACAAAATACAGGCAACACTAACTTAACACTTGTCCATTCAACCTACCCCTCTCTGATCTGTCTTTCCTAGCATCTCAGCTAATTCTCTGGCAACATATTATGGCACCTCGTTCTGGGAGTAAAAGAAGGGAAGGGCAGGATGATAATCTAAAGAGGATGCCAAAAAAAAAAAAAAAAAATGAAGTAGGGCCCAAAATAAACACTACCATAGTCCCTTGATTTCAGTAGTAGCTATTGTTCTGGAAAAAGGCAAACTTTTCACCATTCCCACATTGTCTCAGGATCTCAATCTGCTAGGTCCAATAAGAAGAAAATGGCAATCTAAACACCAAGATCATATCTTCCATCTAATGTATAACTTGTCCAATATAAATTATATGAATTCATAATTATACTCGATATATTAAAGTTCGATTAGGAATATGTTTGTATAAAATTTAAGAATACTTGGCAGTATCCAGATGATCAGGATGGTCATCTAAAATTGCAAATAGATTTGAGATTACATAATTCAAGTAGTTTAATTAAAACTTGTAATTCATTAAGAACACTTCCTTTTCAATTTCAGTAACAAAGTTCCTTAACGTTCTAAATTTTTGCTTTGTTATAAATTATATCAGAAAAGTATTGAATTTCTGTATTTAATATGAATAACTGGGAAATGATTAAAACCTATAACAATATTTTATAACTAAAATAATATAAAAATTACCATATAAAAGAGGTCTGATTAAGCTTATTTATTTTCTTTAATCTCTTTAGTGCTATAAAGACATTTATTTCTAAGATAATGACTTTACTTCTCTAGCTAATGCCACAGCTAGGATGTGGTATTTTGATCCTTTTTGTACAGTTATAACCTTGCAATGCCGAACCCTGTAGTTAGCTTATAGTCAGGGAAACAAAATTCGGTAAATAATACCATTGTAATGAGTTGGTTCTTAAGTAAACTTCAATGGATTTTCTCAAAATCCATAAATAAACAACAGTATAACCTAAATGTTAAGTGGGCAGTTATTGCACAAAAGGACGGGGATGCTTCTTACACTATTGTAAAACACAAAGCAGAGTTCAGGAAATAGTAGTCACTGGATGACAGCTATAGTTTATAATAGTTTATTAAGCCCTTTTTCAGTTATCGCGTTCCTAGAATTACAGATGCCTCTTGGCTTGCAAACTTTGTTTGCTGTTATAAATGTTGTAATCTCAACTAGAGCTGTCAATTACTTGCTCATTCTTACTATTCTTGTATAAAACACACTGCTCAAACATTTTAAAATTCTAATAAAAGCCACTCCATCTTCTAAGATTACAATAGAAGAAAAACTAAAAAATTGTATGACAAATAAATATCAACAAGTTGAATATTCCTTGAGAAATAAAACTTTAATTACCTATGAATATGTAAATACAATAACTAGTGTTCCCCATAGGAAAGCAGTAAATACTTGTGGACTGATTTTACTGTAACAAAAGTTTTGGAAACTTGGGACAGTTCTCAGACACCTTCTTGTTTTTCAATGAAGTCAATCATTTACACCTATTTCTTTTATTTATAAATGTTCTTGTAATTGTTTTACTGATTTATAACATTTATAACAGCAAACAAAGTTTGCAAGCCAAGAGGCATCTGTAATTCTAGGAACGCGATAACTGAAAAAGGGCTTAATAAACTATTATAAACTATAGCTGTCATCCAGTGACTACTATTTCCTGAATTCTGCTTTGTGTTTTACAATAGTGTAAGAAGCATCCCCGTCCTTTTGTGCAATAACTGCCCCCTTAACATTTAGGTTATACTGTTGTTTGTTATATGCGAGGCCAGGAACATCATCTAAATACAGTGATTAACTTAAAAACAATCTCAGTGAAAAACAGTCTACTATATTCAACTCACTAAAATCAATGAGACCTCTAATTTTCTGTTTGCTTAGCTCTCTCTTACCTACCCTCCTTGTACTTTTGAATCTGTAGCCTTTGGAGGTACTTTTTCATTACCAAGATACTTCCATTACAATCTTAAACTTAATCTCTTTATTGTCTCAGCTCAAAATAAAAACCACCCAACTGCCAGGGATGCGTCCCTGAACAGTCTGAGTATACTCCTTTCACATACACTTACTTCAGAGGCAAGAAGAAAGGCTTGCATTTTCCTGGTTCCTAACTTGTCATTTCTGGCCCACTAATCATATTAAACAATCCTTTTGATTTTTGAAGTTTCTGTTATCCGTTGAGAATGTGTGATCCGGGGGCTAGAAGTACTGGTCTGAAACTTATAGTGCCATGAAGGTAGTACTAAAATTCAGAGGAAGCAATTAAACATTTTATAGAAAAATTCAGAGCAATTGCATGGCTGTTTGAATCCAATAAAATGGTTGAATTTTTCCATCTATTTATTTTTTCTTTTTGAGTTTTTGGTAAATCATTTTTATTATACGTTATAAAAGTAATGATACATAATATATCATAAATTTTTTTTATAAATTAAGTGATTATAATATGCAGGGATGATTGAGAATCACTGCACACATTACTTGATCTTTTTTTATTTTCTTATTTTTATTTTTTTTTCTAAAGATTTTATTTATTTATTTGACACAGAGATCACAAGTAAGCAGAGGCAGGCAGAGAGAGAGAGAGGAGGAAGCAGGCTCCCCGCTGAGCAGAGAGCCCAATGTGGGCCTCGATCCCAGGACCCTGAGACCATGACCTGAGCCGAAGGCAGAGACTTTAGCCCACTGAGCCACCCAGGTGCCCTGAAGGACTAGGTTTTTTTTTTTTTTTTAAAGAATTTTTTTTTTTTAAAGATTTTATTTATTTATTTGACAGAGAGAAACACAGCCAGAGAAGGAACACAAACAGGGAGAGTGAGAGAGAGAGGGAGAAGCAGGCTTCTCGCGGAGCAGGGAGCCCGATGTGGGACTCGATCCCGGGTCTCCGGGATCATGACCTGAGCCGAAGGCAGTCGCTTAAGCAACTGAGCCACCCAGGCGCCCCAAGGACTAGGTTTTAAAAAAATATTTTACAGGGCACCTGGGTGGCTCAGTCAGTTAAGTGTCCGCCTGATCCCAGAGTCCTGGGATTGAGCCCCACATCTGGCTCCCTTCTCCCTCTCCCACTCCCTGGGTGGCTCAGTGGGCTAAAGCCTCTGCCTTCGGCTCAGGTCATGGTCTCAGGGTCCTGGGATCGAGGCCCGCATCGGGCTCTCTGCTCGGCAGGGAGCCTGCTTCCTCCTGTCTCTCTGCCTGCCTCTCTGCCTACTTGTGATCTCTCTCTCTATCAAATAAATAAATAAAATCTTAAAAAAAAACAAAAACAAAAAACCTAGTCCTTCACCAGACAGTTTGAAAAACACTGATTCAGATGACTTGCTTCTCAACAGTGATCTGACAACTAAGGTTACCATCTCACATTTTAAAAGAAAATATCTTCCCAATATTTTAGACAAAAGCAAGAGTCACCCATATAACACTGTCTCACAATTTCTGGGTTTAGCCTAATAATACTTATCTTTATACATTACCCAAGGCAATATCTATTTCTTAGTTCTCTTTAATCTTTAGCTCTGAAACTCTACTCTTGGATTACAAACTCCTATTTTTCTACTTACTAAAACTGCTCTTTACTGTTCTTACTGGAATAAACACTCTCTAGATATAGATCTGCCTTCCCTGAATGCAATGTTCATGCAAAAACAACCATCCATGAACTTATAGAATACCATATGTACCACCACAGTATTCCACACAGCATTGTTCTGATCAAGGAAATCATTTCACAGCAAATCAGCAAATGAAGTATGGCAATATGGGCTCATATGCTCACAAATTCACTGATTTTACCATGTTCCCCAACAGTTTGACACAGCTGGCTTGATAAAACAGGAATGGATTTTTGAAGACTTGGTTGTAATATTAGGTGGCAATAGCTTGTGGAACTAAGGCGAGGTTCTCCATGACAATGTGCATGCTCTATTATATACAATGGCTTTTCCCTCCATAGCCAATATTCATGGGTCAGGGAATCGAGGGCAGAAATGGGAGGGGCCTCATTCACTATTACTCCTAGTGATCCACTAGCAAAACTTTGCTTCCTATCTCTGCCAATGGAGGTTCTGTTAATCCAGAGGTCTTACCTCCAAAGGGACAAAAATGTCCACTTAAGAGACATAATAAGAATTCCATTAAACTATAAGCTGAAAAGGCCACCTGGTTGCTTAGGGCTCCTCAATCTCTGAATCAGTATGTAAGGAAAGGGGTTACTATACTTGCTGGAGTAAGTGATACTGACTACCAAGGGGAAACTGGGTTGCTACTATATAATGAGGGTAGGGAAGAATATGTATGGAATACAGAGATACTTTAGGGCATCTCTTATATGTATCTTATATTATATCCATCTATATCTAGTGACTATATCCGTAAAAGATGAGGGTGAAAAAAAGACATTCAGATAAATGAGAAGTGAATTCAACAACAGATGTGTATTAGAAGATGAAAAAAGCGAAAGGAAGACGGAGGGAGTGAGAGAAGAGGAAAAGAAAGAAAATGCTAAAACATTCAAGTTTTCTTTTGTTTTGTTTTCTCCCTCTTCTGTATGAAAGAAATAAATGAAATTTTAAGATTCTTACAATGAACCACAATAGTCTTACTCCTATTAGAAAAAAATGGACAAATTCAAATGTCTATTAACAGGAGAATGGATAAGAAGTAAAATGTGGAATATATACGATGGACTATTCCTTATCAACAAAGGCAACAGAGACTACTGATACAGAGAACAACATGGATGAATATCACAAATATAATGCTATCACTGTATAACTACACTTGTATGAAGTTCAAGAATAAGCAGAATAAATCTTTGGTTTAAAATGTCAGAAGAGTTGTTTTGGTGAAGCTGAAGCAGGGATGATTGGCAGGGAAGGAAAATAAATGAAAAGACCATTTTGGATTATGGAAATGTTGTAGGTCTTTGTCAAAACACATCCAACTGCAGGTTAGATTTAATATTTGTGTATTTTGTGTGTAGGTTTTTATATAAAATCAAAGTTGTCAACAAATAAAAGGTAAACATTAACAGTGGAAAAATTCTCAATTTTCAATGATCACTAAACCAAAACAACACACTCATAAAAATCTACAATAAACATACCTATAGATATACTTATTGAAAAAATTTTCAGATAAATTACAATTTAAAAGCATATTTTATGATATATTTTAACCTACTTATAAGATCACTACAATTTTTTATCACAATAGAATAAATAATATTAATGATAAATTAATATCTAACTGTACAATTTTTTCAAGGGATTATAATACCAAAAGAGGCTACTAGTAATAATTAAAAGGATTTTCCCCTGAATTTTTCAACGTATCGACTTTAAATATTTAAATTAATTCTGGGAAGTGGTTTGGGAATCTGATCTTTTGTGATCTCAGAGCTTAGTATTATGACACATGAGTCAAGTAGCAATTACTCAAACAAACCTGTATGCAAATGTAAAAGAACAGTTACAGAGTCATTTTCAGAAGAAGAATGAAGGCCTGCTTTGGTATAGTGTGTTGATAATGCAAGTCTTATTTTAAAATGTCCCCAAACAAGTAAGCAAATAAATGAATAAATGAATGAATGAACACATAAAGTGTCCTAGCGCTTTGGACTAAAAAGACAAGTAATTTGCTGCAAATTATATATTCACATCTTTATGTTCCTCCTACAATATCTGTATGAGCATGGCAGATAAGCTATTCAGTTGCGTGTGCCTCTGTTTTTGAAGATAAAATTTAGCATAAGTATAAATCCATTACAATGTTAACTGAAAAAAATCGTTATGAAATTGGAGATGTACTAAAGAAACAAAACCATAGCAATTTTAATTTTTGTGCCCAAATGATAGTTTGTGAAACCACCAAATAGTTTTCTAAGGATGCTACTATAAAATTTCAGTTCCCTTTAAAAAGTCACATCTTTATTATTTTTTAAAATGTATTTATTTTAGAAAGAGAGAGAGCATGAGCAGGAGGGGCAGAGGGAGAGGGAAGAGAGACTCTCAAGCAGACTCCACACTGAGCCTGCTGCAGGGCTTGATCTCACAACCCTGAGATCACAGCTGGAGCCAAAACCAAGAGTTAGATGTTTAACCAACTGCACCACCCGAGTACCCTAAAAAGTCACATCTTTAGAATAAAGATGCTTTCAGCCCAAAAAGTTTACAATATAGGTTCCCCAAGACTTAGGAACATCTACTAATTGCCAAATGTTTCATAATGAGTTTATGGGTTAAATTCATCCTTCTTGCAATCTTGCTACTAGAGAAACACTGCTTCTTCCGGGAAATCAGAATAGGTTCACTGTTACACTAAATAACAACCTATTGAAAAAAAATGGTATTAGGTACTTGATATAGTGAACTATATTATAAATAGTGTTAGTCATAATGCTGGTGAAAATTAACTTTTTGGAAATAATTTCCATTTTTTAATATCTTAAGATGGCAAAACAATAGAACTTTAGAAGTAATATGCTGAAATGAATAATCATCATTATAATCAAATGACCTGCAGGAATGAACACAAAGAAGAATAATAAAACTCCTAGACTACTTAAGAAAGAATGAAGAAAACATTTAAAAAAAACAAAGAAACAAAACAGTCCCTAAGAGCAAGGTACACAAGAGAGGGATACAAGCTTAAAAAAAGGTATATTTTTTACCTAGAAGAACAGAACACACAAATAATTGTGACTGTCTCAGATATATTGGATCCCAAACACATGACTTTCTAGAAAAAGTAAAACTAATTATTGATGTAAAAATATCAGATCAGTGATTGCTAGTAGCAGGTGGGAACGTGAACTAAACAGAACGAGCATGAAGGAACTTTCTGGGGGTGACAGTAATGTTCTATATTTTGATTATGGTGGTAGTTACATAGCAGTATGCATTTGTCAAAATTTAGAGAAGGTATACTCAATGATTGTATATTTTGGTATAAGTTTTAAGTTGGAAGGAAAAAACTGTAAAAATATTGAACTCTAGTCAATGATTTTTTTTAAAAAATGTATTTATCTTAGAGCAAAAGAGAGAACGTACACATAAGCTAGGGAAGACAGAGGGAGAGATAATGTCAAGCAGACTCTGTGCTGACAGAGCCTGACATGGGGCTCAATCCCACAACTCTAAGATCATGACCTGACCTGAAACCAAGAGCTGATAGTGTAATGGACTGAGCCACCCAGGAGCCCCTCTAGCTATGCTATTCTCTGTCAAAAAATTTAGGGGCCTTTGTATATATGCCTGCGTCTACCTGAAATGCACCAAGTAAGTGAGATAACTTGATAGAGAGAAGGATGGATGAATGCAGAAATAATGTAATAAATCAAGTTTGGAAAATATTTACAATGGATTCCACGCAGTGGGTGAGTACATGTTTGTTGTAAATTTCTTATGACTTTACAATATGTTAGAAATATTACATAATAAAAAGCTGGAAAAAAAAGTTGAAAGTATAAATGAAAGTGGCTGTAACACTAAGATACGTAAGTAGACTTTAAGGCAAGAAATAGAAAAAATGTAACACATAGATGGATTTAGAGAGTATAATGCTAAGTGAAATAAGTTAGTTGGAGAAAGACAAATACTATATGATTTCACTCATAAGTGAAATTCAAGAAACAAAACAAACGAACAAAGGGGGGTAAAAAAGTGCAAGAGACAGATCAAGAAATAAGATTCTAATTATAGAGAACAAAGTGATGGTTCCCAGAGAGGAAAAGGGTAAAGGGATGGGTGAAACAGGTGATGGGGATTAAGGAGGACACTTGTTGCGATGATCACCAGGTGTTGTATGTAAGTATTGAATCACTAAATCATACACTTGAAACTAATATTATACTGTATGTTAACTATAGCGTAATTAAAATAAAAAAACTCAATAATAAAAAAGATAACAGACATTTCATTATAATAGGAATAGAGAGATACAGTAATCTTGAAGATTTAAGTACTTAACACGGCTTCAATATAAGTAGGACAAAAGTTGACAGAATTAAAAAGAGAAATTCAGCATAATCACACCATAGTTTACTTCTACTTTGCTTAAATAACCTATAGATAGCAATACTATATTCGACAACTGCACAATACACATTATTTTAAATAGTACGTATCTAACATCCTATTTTGGGTCCTAAGGCAATTATCAAGTTTCTAAAGATTGCAATCATTTGGTTTGTTTTCCCACCACCAGATAATTAAATTCCAAGTCAATGACAGAAAGATAAACTCAAATTTCCTAATGTTTAAGTATTAAGCAACACATTTCTAAATGATTCATGGGTAAAGGAAGAAATCACAATTAAAACCTAAAAAAATATTTTGAGGTATATAATAATGAGATATACCTTATTAAAAACTTGTGTGATGCGGCCAAAACAGCATGTAAAGAAAAATTAATAGTTTTCATGAAAAGACCAATGGTTTGGAAGGCTCAGAATGGTCGGAGACTCTTCCTTTAATAGATCTTTAAGGGTCCATGTAATTCCCATCAAAACAGTAGCACATTTTTTAATGGAAAAATCACAAGCTGAATAAAGAACACAGAATAAGGAAAAACTGAAGAACAACAACATTGGATCCTTACACTATCAGAAATCAAGACTTACTATAATGCTGCAGGAATTAAGACACACAGTATAATATTAGCGCAAGGATACAAAACTGCACCAACAGAACAAGAGAGTTCAGAAAGAAACTCACACATATTTCCTGTAATTCACTGGAGACAGGAGGGCAGTGCATGATCTTTTTAATACATGATGCTGGGTTAGTCAACTGGGTATCAATATGAAAAAAAAAATGTATCTTGATCATATGAAAATTAAGTTGAAACAGATCAAAGCCTAAATGTGAAACCTAGAATAATCAAGATCCTTGAAGAAAGCACCACAGAGCATGTCCATTATTGTGAGAATAACAAGGGTTTCTCAAAACAGAACACAAAATGCATTAAACATAAGAAGAAAAAATGATAAATTTGACTTCATTAAAATTAAGAACTTCTAGAACAAAAGACATCAATAAGAGAATAAAAATGCAAGCCACAGATGACACAAGTATCTGTATCCAGTTTATATAAATCAGTAAGAAAAAACAGACAAGAGAATTTAATACTAGGCAAAAGCCTTGAACAGATACTTCACAAGGAAGGAAAACAAAATGGTCAGTAAGTATATGAAAAGGTGTTCAACAGCAATAGTCATTAGAGAAATGCAAATTAAAGCCTCAATAAAGTAAGCCTACATATCCAACAAAATGATAGAGATTAAAATGAATAAGGATACCAAGTGTTGACTCTCACAACTGAAAGAAGCTCTCTTACACTCTGGTATAAACTGTTATAACTTTGGGAAAATGTTTGGAATTACAAGAGCTAAATATATGATAGATACTCTCCTATGAACATGCCTATATATGTACTAAAAGGAATAAATTTTAACGTCCACCAAAAAAAGAAAAATACAAGAACATCCACAGTACTTCATCTATAATAGGTCAAAATTAGAATCAACCCATATTTCTATCAACTGTTGTGTATGTAAATAAATTGGAGTATAATCATGCAATGGAACATAACACTGTAATGAAAAGATAAACTAATGATAATTATAAAAATACAGATCAACATATAAGCATAAATATCATTGGGTGAAGTAAGTCAAATACAAAGAGAGTACATGGCATGATTCCTTTCATAAGAAGTTTAAAAACACGCAAAATGACCTACGGTGTTAGAAAATAGTGATTACTCTTGACAAGAAATTCTGACAGAGAAGAGATATGAAGGAATCTTTTGGAAAGTTGCAATGTGCTTTTTTATATATGAAAAACAGAATCTTATATTTCGTTGTATTTCGTTTTTCAAATTGTTTTTTCTTGTGGTAACCACTTTCAAGATTTACTCTCTTAGGCACAGAGGGAGGCAGAGTGGGAAGGCAACAGGTGTCTCCTCCACGGGAAGGGCGGGAGACCCAAACAAACTCTGTACCGGCTCTTGGGCGTCCATGTCAGCAAGCAGGGCTGGAAACAGACCCAGTGTCCAGCCATAGCCCTGCGTTCGCCTACACATCCCAGTTCCTGACCAGCTAGAACAACAGAGCAGAGCATAGCAGAGCAAAGTGTGTTCTCTGTGGGGAGACTCATTTGACGAAGACAGAAGGTGGCTGAACCAACAAGCTTAGTTATTACCAAATTTACCAAGCAGAAAAATCAATCTATCTCCCCAGAAATTTTATTTTAAGTAATCTCTACACCCAACATATGGCTAGAACTTGCAACCGTAAGATCAAGGGTCACAGGCTCTACTGACTGAGCCAGACAGGAACCCTTAAAGTGTTTCTGAGTATAAAAATAAATTTAAGTAACAATAAAAAAAATGCAACTTACAACTCCATGAAAAGATAAATAATCCAATTTTAAAATGTGCGGAGTATCTGGATAGATATTTGTCCAAAAAAAGATATACAAGTGGCCAATAAACACACGAAAAGATGCTCATTAGCCACCAGGGAAATGCAAATCAAAACCACAATGAGATATCACTTTATACCTTGAGATAAAGAAACTGGAACACTTATACATTGCTGGTAGAAATGTAAAATGGTATGACAACTGTGAAAAACGTGCATATGAACCAGCAATTCGACCTTCTAGGTATATACTGAAAAGAATTGAAAGTAGGTGCCCAAAAAAGAAAAAAAAAAAAGGCTTGTATAGAAATGATTATACAGCCATATTATTCACAACAGTAAAAAAGTAGAAACAACTCAATATGCATCAGCTGACGCATAGATAAAATGTGGTATGTTGGATACAATAGAATATTTTTTGGCAATAAAAGAAATGAAGTATTGATAATGTTACCAGATGGATATATCTTAAAAACACTATGCTAAACAAAAGAACATATTCCATTTATATGAAATATTTAGAAAAGGCAAATCCACAGACACAGAAAGTTGATTTCTGCAGTTCAGTGGTTGCCTGGGGTTGAGAGAGAGGGAATGGAGAGAAGGTAAAGTGACTATTAATAGGTATGTGGGTATGAGAGACTGGGGAGATCCTTTTTGGGGTGATGATGAAATGTTCTAATATCTATTGTAACAGAGTTGTACAAGTTTGTGAATATACCAAAAACTGCTGAATTGTACATTTTATTTTATTTTTTAAAGATTTTATTTATTTATTTGACAGAGAGAAACACAGCTAGAAAGGGAATACAAGGGAGAGGGAGAGAGGGAGAAGCAGGCTTCCCGCGGAGCAGGGAGCCCAATGCGGGGCTCAATCCTGGAACTCTGGGATCATGACCTGAGTCGAAGGCAGACGCTTAATGACTGAGCCACCCGTGCACCCCTGAATTGTGCATTTTAAATGCATAAACTGTATGGGATGTGAACTATTTCTCAATAAAGCTATGATATTTAAAAGCTCAAAAAAATTTATTCCCTTAGCAACTTTTAAATATGCAATACAGTATTATTAACTATACTCATCATGGCTCTACATTACATCCTCATGACTTCATTATCTTATTATTTTTTTAATTTATTTTAGAGAGCGATAGAAAGCATGAGCGGGAGGGGGAGAGAGTGGGAGAAATAAAATTCCCAAGCAGATTCCCATTGAGCATGGAGTCCAACATGGGGCTTGATCCCAGGACCCTGAGATCACAACCTGAGCCAAAATCAAGAGTCACATACTTAAATGACTGAACCACCCGGGTACCCTTTCATTATTTCATAATTGAGAACTTCTACTTTTGACCCCCTCTAGCTATTTCTCTCCCTCCACCTCCCCCTTCTGACAATCTCCATTCTATTCTCAACGGTTATGAAGCTTAGTTTATAAGTGGTTTTTTTTTCGTAACTGAGATTTTATTGGTTGTTTTGAGATCAGTACAGACGTTTCAATTTGTACACAATTCTTAACGTACGTACCGAAAATCTAAAAAATCATGTAGTTGTTCTAAAAGATATTCCAGTGACTTTCCAGCTTAAAATTTGGAGGCAAATTTTCCTCAGCAGTATATCAAGTACCAATATCCTCAAATGCTGATACACTGTTACAGTCCTAAGTCCCATTAGTTCACAATTTAATATCATATACACTACATACTCAAATTTTCTTTTTTTTTTCCTTTCTGCTTTTTTATTTTTTTTATTTTTTTATTTTTAGATTTTTTTTTTTTATTGTTACTAAATTTTTTTTTCCAGTGTTTCAAGATTCATTCCCCATTCCCCACACCCAGTGCTCCCCGCTTTAGGTGTCCCCAGTACCCACCACCAGGCTCTCCCATCCCTCCACCCCCCTCCCTCCAAGTCCCTCAGTTT